>VUYV01000021.1:4059768-4125097 GCA_008711295.1 Anarhynchus alexandrinus
AACTCATAAGTCTCTTTTTCCTCCTCTGCCTCTCTCTCTGAAGAGAGGTAGAGGGGAGCATCTGTCGGTCCCATCTGGGGTCCCCCAGGTCCCCAGTAGCCGATTTGGCCTAAACCACGACAGATTAATTGGCGCCCAATGTGGGGCACGAACCAGAATGAATTTCATACCATCTTTCCTGCCCTGAGATGAGATCCTGCAATCATGGACTAAATGGACTTAAACTTTTGTATATAAACATAAATCGTAGATGAGTGACCTGCATGTATCCATATCATGCAGGTTTTGCTATAAAAAGAGGTAAGGTCAAGGGACCTGCACAAGAGATCCAGTTTTTGGGAATTAAGTGGCAAGATGGCCGTCGCCAGATCCCAATGGATATAATTAACAGAATAACATCTATGTCCCCACCTACTAACAAAAAGGAAACACAAGCCTTTTTAGGTGTTGTGGGTTTCTGGAGAATGCATATTCCAGGCTATAGCCAGATTGTGAAACCTCTCTATGAAGTGACTCGAAAGAAAAATGAGTTTATGTGGGGCCCTGAGCAACGACAAGCCTTTGAGCAAATTAAACGAGAGATTGTGCATGCAGTAGCCCTTGGACCAGTCCGAACAGGACAGGACATTAAAAATGTGCTCTACACCGCAGCCGGGGACAATGGCCCTACCTGGAGCCTTTGGCAGAAAGCACCAGGGGAGACTCGAGGTCGACCCCTAGGATTCTGGAGTGGAGGCCTCCCCTCACTGGTATTCATGGCAGTCCAATGTTTTAAGACTAAGTCACTAAATTATAAACATTCCTCATTTAAAAGACTATTTATGATCCACTTGATTAAACTGACTGTCCTGTTGAGAAAAGAAAACCCATAGGAGTCTGATTCTTTTTGCTTTTCTTGGACCCCCCTCATTATCAGTCCCAGGCATTTCCCCGCCAAGGGCTGTATGTCATGCCACCAAATCTATTTTACCTCCCTCTCAGGCTCTGCCTTCCATCTCTTCCACCATTCCTCTTTCCCCAGCTCACCACATCATTACAAGGCAGTGCCTCCACGTACTTAGCTTGCTTACTTACTGCTACTTTCCATTCATAGAATCATAAAATCATAGAATGGTTTAGGTTGGAAAGGACCTTGAAGATCATCGAGTTCCAACCCCCCTGCCATAGGCAGGGACACCTCCCATTAGACCAGGCTGCCCAAGTCCAGCCTGGCCTTGAACACCTCCAGGGATGGGGCCTCTCTGGGCAACCTGTTCCAGTGCCTTACCACCCTCAAAGTGAAAAACTTCTTCCTAATGTTCAATCTAAACCTGCCCTCTTCCAGTTTGAAGCCATTCCCCCTCGTCCTATCGCTACATGCCCTAGTAAAAAGTCCTTCCCCAGCTCTCCTGTAGGCCCCCTTTAGGTACTGGAAGGCCGCAATAAGATCTCCGCGGAGCCTTCTCTTCTCCAGGCTGAACAGCCCCAATTCTTTCAGCCTCTTCTCATAGGAGAGGTGCTCCAGCCCTCGGATCATCCTCATGGCTCTCCTCTGGACACGGTCCAGCAGGTCCATGTCCTTCTTATGTTGGGGGTGTCCTTCTTATGTTGGGGGTGTTTTGTTGTTAGGTGTTTAGACATCAGATGAGGCCTCCTTCCCCCCCAACAACTATTTTGTTTTATTAGTAGCTGGAAAACATTCCGAGATAGGTGTAGTTTCACCTGAACATTTTTGATGATAGAGTATTTGGCAATACATGAAATGCAAACATCTTTGTTTGCTCAGTGCTATTGCTATTTATTTAAGGAAGAACAAAATGTGACTGTCCGTAGCAATGTGACAACCTGAAACATTACCTCTACGCCACACATACTTGTTGCACAAGTGTATTATCACATCAGAGGAGAACAACAAAAGCCAAAGAGAAAGAACATTTAGGAAGAAGGCTAGGGACTTTGCAGAAACAGCCACTTAAGTACTTTCAACTGGCCAAACTTCAGTGTTCCTCGCACACACACAAAAAAAATCATCATTGATTCTGCTGATAACTTGTATGATTAGTAGAAGCATCCTCATTCCCTGAAGCACAGACCTTTTTGGCACAGGGTGATCTTAACAGAAGGAAAATATTTTTACTTCCCACCATAAAAAGAGGTGATATTCGTGCACGTTCACCCATTGTAAGCCTTTACAAACTGCACCTGCGTTAGCTTCTTCCAGATATTTGGAGGGCAGGAAAAGAAATAGCAGTTGGAATGAGTTCTGGAGAAACCTGAAATATCAGAAGTTTTCTCACGGCAAAAACATATTCTTGGCCAGGTTAGTCATAATGCACCTGCAATATTAATTCTGCATTTCCCACCCTTCAGAATGGCTAAATGTGTGATGACAGCCTTCTTTTAACAGCGTCACCGGAATATGATTTAATGACAGAGAACTTAACTAATGATTGATGGGTGAGAAACGGCATAGTCAAAGGCCAAAATATTTTAGTTATAGGAACTGCCAAGAAATAGTTGGACCAAAGTAATATGTAACCATGAAAAACATTAACACGCACAATAAATATGTAGTAGTATAAAGTAAGTTTAGCACATTCCTCATAACGGAATAAGAATTAAATAACTGTAATATCTGGCTTACCCTCCTTTCCTATCATCAAGGAGCAAGAATCCATTCACTTTTCTCTGTCATTTTTGGAATCTCTCAGTTTTCTATGGATTACCTCAGGGTGGTAAACAGTAACAAAACATATTTCTTAGTGAATGTGTCAACTCTAAGAAGCACATTATTGAACACGCTGAACTAGCCCTTTAGATCCATTCTTGGATCTTTGGCCCTTGTAGGGGAGACGAAAACAAGAAGGTGATGCTCTTGCTCTGAGGTTAGATATTCTGGCAATCCTCTAACCCAGAGGAAATGCCTGGTTTTCAGGCACAAATGAATGCTGAAAGGATAGCAAAAAAAAATTCCAAAATAAACAGATGACCTCCCAATAAATTAATATCAATGGTTTAAGTAGATACTAGTCCACATGGATTATACCATTTAAAATACAAAGATTAACCTCTAGCTTTCAAGAAAGTTGATTATTTATTCGTACTGTGGCATTGCTCATCACTGACTAGTCTTTGCTTAAATTGACTCTCAGCTGCCATTCAACTATGTTTTATTTACAACATATTAATGCCAGCTGTACAATATGCATATTTTGGTAGGTGAAGATGCAAGACTGACTACTTGCCTAGAATACCTTGAACCCACCCGTCAGTCACAGAATCTGGCAGTTTTATAAGGGTTATATTTATATGTACATCAGTCCTAAACCTGATGCCAATAGAGTTTTGTTATATTGCATGATCAATCATAACTTAAGAGGTAGCACACCTCAGCTATTTGCAGATTAATTCTACCAGAAAGGAATTTCTGCTCAAAGGTTAAATAAATCATCAAGTATTTATACCTCACTGCAACTACCTCAGCCTACATAAACCCAGTCTCATCTGTCTGTTCATCTTCAAAATAGACACACTGAAGTGAAAAACTGAAACAGAAAAGAAGTGGCGTGAAATTAATTTTGCCATCTGTAAAAGGATAAAGCAAATTAAAAAAAAATATCCCAGAAGTAAAATAATCGTGTCCATGTATTTGACCTATACTTTGTGTTGCCCCCCCCAATCCAATTAATCCAATGAAACTAATTTGAAAGTCAGGGGCAAACCCAGGGTTTGGGGTTAGTTGTTTTTTGGTTCTGGTGGTGGGTTTTTGGGGTTTGGTGTTGGGTTTTTTTTGGTGTTTTTGGGGGTGGGTTTTTTTGTTTTGTTTTGGTTTGCTTTTTTTGAGACATTTATCATCTTCTCTCTGCCACCAGTCCCAAGACTCCAATAGCAAAACTTTGTCACAAGATCAAACAGAGGAAGAAGAAAAATCATCAAATACTTCTTGTAAAAATACATTTGTTCCACATTTTGTTGCTTCATTGGATATCATTTAATCAGGGGCCAGTCAGCCAACTCTCACTCTAATGATTTTGCTCCTACAAGTAATTTCTTTAGTGATTAGCAGTCTATTCATATCAAATGGACTTTATTATTGCATTAATAATTCAGCAACACACACAGCAAGAGTAAAAAAAGAGAAAAACACATCCAAGTAAATTCCAGTCCCTCTACCAACCTTCCTGCCCTGTTTCTTTCCCTCTCATCATGGAACATGACAGATTTGTTTCTTCCCCAGTGTCACCATTTTACTTATTCTATGACCTCTTAGAGGATTGCTAGTAGGCAGAAAAGGTTAGACATCTCGAAGATCTTACATTCCTATGGAAACTTCAGTTTCTAAGTAAAACAAATTTCTGTCGCCTATATTAATAACTGCTCCATGGAACTACTCAGCTTGAATGTTTCTAAATAGCTTATAAATCAAACCAAAGTTCATGAAAAGTCTCGATTCTTTGGCCCTACATCAAGAACAGAGCAGAGATCTTTCTGGAAAGTGCACCATAATTCTTGACCGTAATTACAGAATCATCTTAAAGCAATTACATTTAATGAATTATGTACGTAACATTTAAAGCAACAGGCTGCATTTTACACACAAGTCTAGTGTCATGACCTGTGTCAACAGACTGTAACCCATTAGTCCTCGGTAGTGGACAAGACATTCTGTGGATTAATGTCCCTTTAGTGACACCGAGAAGCAGCCAGAAACAAAGAAAAACAAAAATAAAATTAATGCATCTATATGTGTTTTCTCCATTTATCTTGCCATGCTTCACTTGAAAAGCATACTATAATAATTTAATATACTGTAGTATGTTTTTTGATCACTGTTGCAACACAAGTTCCACTGCATTATTTGGCCACTAAATGTTTTTCCAGGAATAAAGAAATAACTTTGCATAGATTAGCAGAGCAAAAAGTGAAATTCTATTGACCCATCTTTATTAAGCTTTTGCTAACTGAAGCCTTTCCTTCAACTGCTACTGTGGTGAGGCCAAAGTCAGGAGGAATAAATTTGAAAAGTCACAGGGCTCAAGGGTATTTGGTGGAAGAAACCAAAAGTTCTCATGACTAGTAGCCACCTTTAACAAAAGAGCTACAGCTTTTCTTACTCCACTGTTGTCTCCAAAGCCCTCTAGAAAGGACAAAGCTGATGGCGTTTGGGGGCCAATCCCCATCAATAACAGCTTTTTGGCACTCTACCAACTGTTTGTGTCCCTCAAGAACATGGACTTGACATTGTGCCCCCTCCAATGGAGCAGCTGGCCCTCCCACAGAGTTAGCATAGCGCACACGCCGCTCTATTTTCATTTCCACTGAAACACTGCCAAGAGTGGCCACAAGCAGACAGCTTCCCAAGCAAACAAGAACGGTGGGAATTGTGCCGCAATTCACAGCTATGCAGAGAAACACCATTGGCACGTCACAGCAAAGGGGTCTCTTCACTGGAGATCCATGACCCCCATCCTAACCCAAGAAAGCAAGACCCTTGTTCACGTTAAGACTTGTACAGAGGCATGTTTGGGAACCATCAACTGCTGCATGAGAGCAGGAACGTACTTTTCTTTTTAAATATAAAATTATCTCCTATCTATACCATTTTCTAAAAACACAGTACAGTTACGCAAAGTCAAAGTAACCTCTCATGGCACACACCTCTGGACAACAGAAAAAACTATGAGGCTTTAGCAACAAAAAGAATAATTCAGGAACAACTGTGTTTCTCTTTCTGGGGTCTGTCTGCTCTTTTCAAAAGTTTAAACAAGAATATCAAGTATGATCAAAAGTCAGAAAGAAAACTGCCTTTGCACACAATGTTTACTAAATTTATTATATCCTATTAGGCATATTTTCTTTCCTTAACAGACATATTTTGTGGATGAATGGTGAAGCATCAGGCACTGATATTTTCCTGTTTCTATTTAATACAACTGAGTGCTTCCAGCTGCAGCTGACAGAATTCACGCACCACATCTCCCTAGTTGATCATAATCAGAACCAAAAATCCCCAAACCCTCTTTTCTCTTACAAATAATTTACCAAGAGGCAATATGCTCATACCCAGGCCACAACTGCATGACTTTAAATATCCCCAAGTTCACTTGAGCTGTTCCTAAGTGCATGCTTGTATTAAGCCCAGATTATAATATATCTGCAGCAGAAAGTATCACAGACCTTAACTGCTTCTTCCTCCATCTGTGCCCTTACACACATATGTACAGCTGGGATAGTTATTCTACTGCTAGATTATAATTGGTACTGAAATGACCTGCTCCATTCCAATCACATTAAATATAAAATCAATTAACACCTCCTCTTCTTTCACCTGGCATTTGCTCACAGTGAAATTTAATATTGATTCTGATTATTCTTAACCTTAGGCTGCTGATCTTTAGTTACTTTTCTGGATGTTACCCAGTGTCTGTGACGTGCAGAAGCTGTCCCCCGAGGCGCATGTCAAATTTTGTGGCTATTAGGCCATCATCCATTACGTTCTAGGGCAATGAAATTCTTTGCCAGGAGACAAGTATTGCCTTGGTATCTCTTTTTCTCAAGAAACTTAATTTTCCAAAGCCAACGACTTTCTTCATGTTCCCCCCGTTGTCTGCTTGGCTCGCAGCAGGTTTTGTGCATGTGAACCTAACTCCTTACAACCACTGCCTCAACACCAGTTACCCCATATCCCACCCCGGCCATTCCAGGAGCTTCTGAGCTGCAGCATCCCTGAGCCAAAAAAAAAAAAAAAAAAAAAAAAAAAGAGAAGCATTATTAGTTTGGAAAGGGCTAGCTTTGACCACATCCTGCTTTTTTTCTTAGGATATTACAGAACTGTAAACAGGAAAAATATTATTAAATAGATTATGTGAAGTCTTGGAATCTTCTTTGCTTACCATGCTTAGTCAGCTCAAAAAAAAAAAAAAGGAAGATTTCTATCATTCCTCAGACATTTTGATAATTCACATCATCACCCCTTGTAGATGGTGCGAAGTGTAGCTCCTAGGAAGCTGGAGGATTAAGAGACAGAAACCGTACTTACTCAGCCTGATTTTGCTAGAGCTATGCACTGTGAATTTCTGCCAGGATCGCGAGACAGAAAGCTGCATGGTCAATATAAACAAATCACTTGAAACAACAAAGCAGCAAGGGACAAATTGTATTTGCTATCGGGTATCACACAGGTTTAATAAAGGTCAATGATAGTCTTGGATGCTGTTACCATGGGATGTAAGGAAACAATCGTTTTTGGTGAATATGAGTGGGGCTGGAAGGAGTGGGAGTTCCTACAGGACTACTGTAGGGGATAACACTTTCTAGGTTGCAAAATACTGTTGCCACTTGCTGCCAGCTATGGCTTTCCCGGCAGTACAGGATACATCTTTGCTAAATCAAAATCTAACCAATCAAAATCCAAAGCAAATGAATGCGCGTAGTATTTTATTCCCCATCACTTTACATCAAGTGAGGCTCATACACATCTGGGAAGTTGCATCTATATACAGGGCAATGCTTAAAATACAGCATATTTTGCTGTTTTCTTGAGTAATGAATATTTACAGTTTTAGAAGAAGAAGAACCTTTAAGCCAGTTTGGTCATTGACCCCGACTTTGGATAGAAATGAACAAAGTTTGGAGGGTTTTTTGGTTTGTTTGGGTTTGGGTTTTTTGGGGGGTTTTTTGGTTTGTTTTTTTTTTTTTTGCTTAAATGTAGCACTTGATAGTACCCAACTAACCCTCCTTTGTGGCTGAAGACAGTAACATTCACTCCCACAGATATAGCCACAAGGCTCAAGGCTGAAGGAGCTGGGAAGCGAAACACCATATGCTGATGCGATATGAATCTTCCCAGTTTCAAGCTGACAGTCACGAAATTCCCTCCACAGAAATACTGTAAAAAAAGTAGAAACATTCTTTTTCTTTGAATATGCCATTAACATAAATACAGCAAAAAAAGTACAAAAAGTGAGATAGTTGTCTGAGGTGGCAGGGACCCAAACTTGAAAGCCCAGCCAATCTCCATGCTACCATACAATAATTACCTTTAAAAAAAAATAATCAAAAAGAACCAAAACCAAACCTCATTTTTCCATGTTTAAAAAAAAGTTAAAGGAAATTCAGTGCACTGAAGAGATAAGACTGCAGGGCTTCATGGCCTGAATGATCAGCTTTTAAGGAAAGGAGTTTCTGGAACTGAAGAGGTGCTATGAACTGAAAGCTATTAAAAAAGCACCAACAATGGTGGACATTAACTGAAAAATGACCACTTCACTCAATGACAGCATATGTGTTAGAGAATTAAACAGAAGTTGAGTAACTTGTGTACCGTGCATAGCTACTTAATAGAAAGAATGTTTGCTAAGGGCTCCATGTAAAAATCACATTCACAAATGCCATCTAGATGTTCTGCTCCAAGGATCTGAAGAACTGGAAAATAGCATGAAGACTACCTACAGATGTTTCATATCCAATTCAAATGAGCATTCTGAAGAAGTGAGACTAACACTCAGCCTTCCCAGGAAAGAGGACACCCTGCTTTACAAGTGTTCCAATATCAAACCAAAAAACCCTCCAGCAGTAGTTACAATACAAATTCTGAAGTTAGTTCAGTTACATACCTATAGATACAAGAAATTTACAGTAGCCTCTTTTGAAAGTCCTGCTTGAAAATAGGCAAGAAAATGTATGTTCAGGTGTCCTTGGTACAATTAATCTTAAGTGTTACACCCTTCTAGAAGTAGACCTCTGTGGTCTAGGTATGAACAAGGTTGGGTGGGTTGTCAAAAGCTTATATACAATAATAAACAAAATGTCATCATCTGCTCAAACATCTTATTGAATATATAGCTGAGAGGAGCCCCCAAAAACTCATCCCATTTAGTTTCTTTTATACCACTGGAACATGAAAACTAAATATCAATGGATTAAAACATAGCACCACCTCAAAAATGCTCTTCTACAATACCCTCAAGAAAACAGAATGGCAGAAATTTCTTTTAACAAAGAAGGATTCCTAAAATTAGATGCAATTTAGCTATAGGAATGATAAAAGTAAAATGAATGAGATGCAAGATTGAGGGCTGCTTAACTGCCAGACCTAGAAAGAACATCCTCACAAACAGATAAATACAGCCTTAAGTGTTATATGCTGCCATATGAAATTTTAACATCTTTTTCTTAAAGCTTCTGGGTTTTGCAGCTGCTGAAGATAGGGTGAGACTCTATAATTACTAGTTCTGAAAACCGTAACTTCTTATCTTTAGCTTTTACTTGTGTTTTTTGATCATTATGGTTTGACAAAGTATCGATCTCTACCTGTTTCTTAACAGATTTTTTTTGTGCAAAGACAATTGTTCTCTCCCTACAGCTTGCATGCACTTAAAGGAAAGGGGGGGTGGGGGTAGGGGGAAACCTATTTTATGCCATATACTGAAATTCAGCTAATAATATCGTGTAGTATTTCTGGGACTTCAGCAACTCTGTAACTGCTCACCAAGCAGCATTTACTGATCCTATTGAATCCTCTTTCTTTTGTGCTTCAATCCAGTAATGAGGTAGATTTTAAAAAACACAAAGAAACAAAATCACTTTACACGGAAAAGACAGCATATTTTGACCAGAAGGGTAAAACCTAAACACACCCAGCTTCATTAGAACAGCCTCATTAGTAGCTGGGCATTGTAAACCAGGCAGATTTGCTTGCCATACCAGTGGTGGTCTCCAGCAGAGTTAACAAGGCTTCAATAAACCACCCAGGGCTTCGTCCACAGAAATATTTCAAGGTTACTAAAAGAACTAAATTATTCATGATTAATAGCCATTATTGAGCAGTGTCCTTTTCTCCTTTATTTACAAACATGGTTTCTACAAATATATTAGTTTAATGTATTTACTGAAGACTCTCTGGGAAAACTATGTCTTCCACACAAACAGTTGCCTTTGCAATCCATTACATATGAACTGTCCTTTAAGCCACATCGACGTTGATCCACTTCGGCAAGGTTTAAATAAGAATCAGCACACAAAGACTAAATATTTCCGTGTGTATGCACACATTCATTATCTACTTAGAGTGTCAAGATAAGGAAGAAGCTTGCTCCACGGACTCAAAGTATCTCACCAGATTACCAAAGGACCCAGAAGATCCCCTTGGATTACCAAACCTGGCAAAGTGGGGAAAAGAGCCCACCTGCTTATGCTGAGTAGTATGGATACAGCCTGGATGGCTACAGCAATAGCAGAGTAAATTGAAAAAGCTCACGCCAGTTCATGGCATTTCAAACTTTTCTTAAAATGGGATTTTCATCTGAATTTTTATTCTGATTCTTCACAAAAACAAGAGCTGTGGCCTGAGGAATGGGGATGAGGTCTGTGTGATAAAGCTACTCAGGAGCTGGATGCACACAACTGCAGGAAAGTACGTTGACTGCAGAAGGATGCCTGGGCACCTACAGGCTGCTACAAAACTGGTACCCTGCAGAGCGAGGAGAAAGCATGCAGAGAGAACCCAGTGTCCTTAAGGTGAGACACAAAGCTGCCGGGAAAGAGAAGAGGCAGACTTTCTCACCCTCAGGAACCAGAAATCTATGGGAGGATAGAGGCAGCGCAGCCTTCTTCACATGAATTAGTGGTCACACCGCACCCCATGAAACACCAAAATAGTCCTTCATAATCCTGGGTTTACTAGGCGTACTCCACAAAAAGAGAATTGCATAAACTTTAAGAGAAGCAAAAAACCCAAAACAAGCCCAGCATACAGATCTATTCACAAAGATATTCTCAGATTACTTTGTAGTAATCAGTCACACTAAATAGTATCAGCCCCCCCAAAAAAGAAGAGTTTTAAAGTATGAAAATCAGGATCCCTAACTTAAAACTCCAATTCACATCTATAACATAGCAGGATTAAAACGCAAGTGTCCTTTGCACCCCACACCCCACTAATTCAGGTGATTCATGGTATAAAACTCAACACCAACTCTGGAATACCCAGCAGTTTGCTTCCCCTGTATAAGATTAACAGTGCTGGAAATTACTAAGCGTGTAATAAATAGTAATTCCTTTTTAATCACTGCCAGAATACTTGATGCTTTCACTGAAGAATGCAAGACTGTATGGAGAACTGTCAAGTAAAGCTGTAGGACTTAGTTGAATTCACATCAAGCTAATTTATGTATATGAATTTATATATCAGTGAATACATTTATATATGGAGAACTTGAAGTGCTCCATATATATTACATTACCAATGTTGATTTCAATGAATTTTTCAGCCAGATGAAGTCTGTTTGTGTTGACACTCATGTTGGACTATTCTTGACAAGTTTGTTCCCCACGACTCCACTGAGATGAACTGAAGACACCCAACAGAAGGGCTCTGCTACATCTAAGTAAAGATATATCATCCTGTCTTTATACACTCCATGCAGTCAAACCAAAGAACTCATCTGTTCTCTGTCTGCTAATGCCTGAAAAGCCATCAGAGAGGACCACCATGTAGCCAGCAGCTGTTTCTTAGACATCTCTAAATGAAAGATTTTCTCTTTTTTAAGGTATAGGGATGATGAACGTGACTAGAAATAATCTGAAGAGTCCAAGCACAGTGGGAGGAAGCAGAAGACACGGCTGCGCTGAGAGGCACATCCAGCTGCTGAGCCTGCGGGTGCATCCGAAGTAGACAGACAGGATGAAAGATTAGGGACGGTGTTCCCGGGCTGGAAAAATTTGAGCGATGAGGGAAGTTTGTAAAAGTAAATCAGAAAAAAACATGCTTAGATCAGATCAGGTCTAGAGGAAAATAAGACAAACAGGGGAATCAAATCACAGTTGAGCTCTCAGAGATGTCAAGAGCACATAGAAAGAAGAGAGCCAAAAAGAGAGAAGGGAGTCAAACTACAAAAGTGGCATTAGGTCTAGTGTGAAAAATTATGAACAGCTGGAAAGAGAAAAGGTGGCAATGAGAATGGCGAATATGAAAGCAAACAGTCTGCCTTTAATATAGTAGGACAAACACTAATAAGGAAACTGTAAATTACCATACAATTTTCCAGTTCCCCACAAAATCTACATCTGATTGGGAATCAGTCACACCACAGCTAGGAGAGCCTGAGAAATAAGTATGACCGTTACAAAAAACCCAATCAAGTAAAATGTACTATCTCTTCCAGCGATTGTGATTTATAAAGGCTCCAAGTCAGATACTCAGAGGAAAAGGGGTGGTAAGCAGCAGCACCTCACTGGTGCAGAACATACACGTTCCTAAACTCAAACACGTCCAACTTTCCACCCTTCAGCAACCAAATACAAATGCGAATGCTGTAGTTTTTGAACAGGGCACCGTGGAAGATAAAAATAGTACTGCCTACAACAAACACTTGTCTCTACAGGCTCATAGCACGGCAGTGGAGAAGCACGAGGCACACTTTCCATTTCTTAATGGAACATCAAATCACATGCTTAGCCACTTGCAGATTAAAACTAGCTGTCTTACAGCTGTGTGACTAGTGATACGATTAAAGGAGCACATAAAATCCTTGTAAAGATACTTGGCAATTCGGGGTTCTCCAGACACAGCTCTTCCCAAAAAAACCCACAGTGCACAACACATGGCAATATGAAAAACACAGCAGAAGAGGGGGGAAAAAAAAAAAAAGACTATAAAATGCCCATAACTAAACTAATGTATATTGTGAATATGCAAATATGTTTTATTTTGTACCGACTCTTAAGCAAGCATGCAGGGGGAACGTTAGAGAATTGAGCTGCAGAAGGTTTAGAGGAGATACAGGTGTTTGAAATAAAAAAGAATGGCTCTCTACATGTTAAATTGGAAGAAGAGGCAAGAGCAGACACCAAAGAATGACTTTTCGCCGTGCTCTGACGTGCATGACCTAGCGACTGTAGAGAATGCCAAAATTCATTCTTTTTTGGATCGTGCTGAAGTGCTGTCACAACGGCAGTCCAGTGAGATAAAAGGGCACTCAAAACTGCAGTCACACTTTAAGCTCACAAACCATTCTGTTATTCTCCGATAGTTTCCATTTTATTACAGAAATGTTTTCACATGGAAATGACTTATGTGTACAAGAGGAAGCCTCTATCATGAAGAAGATTATGGCAATACATCAAAGAAAACCCCCAAGAAAGCATCTGGTTGCCCAAAAGAACACAGTATCTTCTAATTCCCCCTTTATTATATTTTTCCTGTTTCTTTTTAATGGTAGATAGATACAGACAAAAGAAAGGAGTGGAAAAAACACAGTGAGAAACAGCAACAAAGAGCACTGCAAGGAAAGAAAGGTTAATTACAGCACAAGAAAAGACGCAAGGAATGTGAAGAATGTCAGCAAGTAAATAAATCAATAATCTGCAGTCATCATCTACATTCCTGAACTACCTTGAAAGCAAGGATATCTGCCCTTAACATTCCTGACAGCAGTAGGGATTTTCAAGGAAGACTTCCCCTGAAGCGCTGGCTGTCTCTGCCAGCACCCTCGTGTCAACAGCTGATTACAAGGGAACCTTTCCGAAGGGAGTCTGTGCTACATCTTTTAACAGTTTTGTTAATACAAGCTTGTAAATACCCTGGACCAGCCCAGAAACATTAACAAGCTGAAATTAATGTTGTGATCATTGAACTGAGTTGAAAAAAAAAGAAAAAACAAAACCCTCAAGGTCATTGTCAAACAATTGCAGGAACGATGCACGAGATTCCCCCCTCACCACTGCTCTCTAAACCATACCGGCGCTTAGCAGCTCATACGGAATAAAAGCACAGATCAATAAAGCCAGAAGACTAATGCGGTTTTACAGATGTATTTCTTCACAATGGTATCAGCATACTAAAAAGTAAAAGTTTTACAGAGGAAATGGAAGCTGAGCAATAGAGGAAAGAGGACATAAAAATCAGGACTTCTTAACAAGTTGGGAACATTCCATATTGTTAATGGGGAAAAAAAAAAACCCTAAAAAAACAAACAAAAAACCCAGAACAAAACAAGTATACAACTAAAATCAAGGATACGCCATCAAGTAACATGGTACAAAAGAAGTGGATCTCCAGAGCAAAACAGTGGGTGTTAAGGACCTTACTGACATCCGCCCTATACACATTTTGGGGAGGGGGTTACTTCAGACTGACTCTAGACTGGTCCTGTGAACTGGGCATCCACTAGAGGTTGAGGTGAATAGCCTGGTTTAGTTCCATCCAAAAAGGAATCTAGATTGACCCGTGGTGCCAACTGAAATATGGTGAGTGGGGAACAACAGAAATTCAACTCAGGAGTGTAATCCTGAGCCAATGCTAATACAGATTTACCTGAAGTTGTAATATGACTCTGATGCTACATGTTAAAAAGGCTTGTAAGGCCAGTATCTAACTCTGGCTCACACAAAAAAAAACCCACCACTGCATAGGATGATTCCACATAAGCATTGTTGCTGAGAAGCCCACTTTTGTCTACAAGACACAGCAGTAATTTTCCAAAAATTGCTTTGCCACACAAAATAAACTGTACAAACCCCACAGAAAATCAGCATACAGAATTATTTCTAAACTGGACTTGCTTGTCTTCACGCATGCACAATACGCTTTTGCAACACTTGCTTTTGCAAATGAAGCTGACACGATACGATTAGGTAGCTGGGGGCATCTTTTCACGCGACTCAAGAAATTTCTTAATGCTTATATGAAGTGTAGCAATTAAACCAAGTCTGTTTTCAATGCCATTCTACTGCCAAATGGGGGGAGTCCCCCCAGCTGTCCACATGTATTTGGACTTCACAATCATCTTTTAAGTAATGGATGCAATTACATTAAAAAAAAAAAGAAAGAAGAAAGAAAGAAAACCTGCTGTACCTGTATGTTGTTCTTCAATCCAAGCTTGCAGATACATGAAGAGGAGTAGACCAGCTACTCCAAACATCAGTACAGACACAAAGACTTGTCTTAGGTTCATGACCCTGTCAGAGGGCTACTTTTCAGCTTTCAGAAGGACTCATGGCTCACTTCTCTGAAGTTTTCAGCGTGCCCGCATCTCCTTCAGTATCTTCCCCTGAGACACCGACCTGGAATAACAAGAGATGGAGCTTGTTCTTGTGTTTCATTTTTATTCTTCACCAGAGACTGTGTGAACAGCGTACTATATACAAGCTGGAGCTCTTACAAGCTATTACTTTCAATGCTTAGATTTCTGTTCACAATCTCGACAACCTTTCTACCCCTGGATGAGTTCCAAGCAGAAGTGCTTCTCAAAGTGGCTGCAAAGACCATTCCACCTCCACACTGCCTAACATCGCCTGCTGCTGTAATGGAGGGAGATGAGACCCCATACAAGATGCCCCGGTGTCACACCAGTACACCACTGCCCACCAACCATCACAGCTGAGAAGCTCAGCAGCAGCTGGAGGCCCCACCCCCCTCTCCCTCAGGTGGCCAGGTTGTGCCTCAGTGCTACCAGCCCCCTGCCATGGGCAACCCAGCGTCTTTGCTTCTAGACCACACGAGCCCACGCACCCAAGGAAGGATGCCTGCAGTCACCCCCACAACACAACAACTCCACTCACAGTGCCTCGGCATCAGTTCAGCCTACGCTTCGGGGAGTCGTAATCTGATGTTTACCCTCAAACATGAATCCAAATTGAGTTTTGCAGGGTTAGGGAACGTCAACACATGACGGTATCAGTAACACAGCAGAACAGGAATTAATGGATCGTCTTTTTACACAGCTATTTTGCAACACGGGAAGGACTTGTCAAGAACCCAATTCTTGCCACTAAGTTCAACAGAAATGACAACACCACCTTATCGAAGAGATTACTTTCTTGCACAGCAGAGGGCCCAGAAAAAGGAAGTAATTTACCGATACCCTGCACCTGCTACAAAGGGGCCATAAAATTCAGTTTATAACAACAGAACATAGAAGACACTGGATCATAAAAAAGCCAACTCCTTAACATGAATCAGAACACGTTCACTTTGAAAGCGCGTTACTAGAACATGAAGAGCAGCTGTTGAAACTGGCCTGCACAGCCAAAGAAAAAGTGTTAAAATTCAACACAATGGACCCCCTTGTAAGCGCGTATCTGATAGAGATGTCTGGTAAACTACTGCAAAGAATGCAAAGAAAAACTCAAGGTTTTAAAGGAAGACAGACTACTGAAAAGATATTTGAATCTGTAAAAAAAACCCAGAGCTAAAGTACACGTGCATCCAACTAAACGGCAAAAGAAAATGTAAGCATTTAACAGTTATTCTGAAATGTACAAGTACTGCATGTTCTACAAGTTTGTATTTTTAAATAACTCAGCACTTTTACATCTATAATTGCTGAGTTTCTAAAAATACACGTACACATAAGGCTTTGCAGGAACTCCCATTAAAAATAGCTGTTGAATGAACAAAGTATGTTAGAAAGAGAAAAAATATTTCACAAACAACAAAACTGTGTTCAGAACTTTAAAGAATTTTTTCCAATTCTGTGCCATTAAAACCATACGCTTCTCTGAAGCACAAACTTGCCTGCCGAAAATGTAAACCAGAGTTTAAATATTAATCATTTTATATGTAGTTGTACTGTAGAAGAGAAACAGCTAGACATTAACCGAATGTAAATCTTCTGTCTTAAGTCTTTTTTGTATGGGTCATGAAGTATCTGGTTTGAACCTGAAACACAGAAGGAAGGTGAGTCAGTGCTTTGTTCCATCTACCTCTTTCTGCCTTGATTCTGCAGAGATGGACAGAGATGGATTTCCTACACATTATATACGTGCAGCTACTGTTTGCAGCTGTTGTGACGAGGCACAGGACTGGAAGGAAGTGGTAAAGATTGGGCAAAACCAGAGAAAATGCTTGGGGAATTCTCTGTGAAATGCCTTTTGCAAAGGTGCGGGCAGCGGAGCCTCCTTTCAGCCCTTTCAGCTCTTCATTAGCTCTTATCGCTTGCACCTTCTCCTGCAGTGCCCTCCGCATTCTCAGACTTGTGGTCCTCCTTATCTACCCTAAAAGGTTTACTTAGGTCTTTGCACCTAACTTCAGTCCTGCAGCAAATACGCTGTTTGCACGTCTTCAGAAATCACTCTGCTGACGAGACAGAAGCTTCCCAGCATAAGCAATGCTTCAAGAACCATTAGTCAAAGGACCAACGAGTACAAACCTCTTCTGTTTTCCCCAGACAAAAGCTGTGTTGTTCATGTAACAGGACATTGACAGCATCTGGATTAGAATAAATAAAAAAAAAGAAAAAAAAAAAAAAAAAGCCAAATAAATAAGACATGAAGGTCTGAACGAGTATCTTTGAAAGAAACTAATTAAGTTGCAGGTACTAGAAAGCAAGAATCAGTTTCTTTTGAAAAAGTTGTTTGGGATTTGTAACTTTCTTATAATAAAAAAGCGAGCAATCCAGACACACACAATGAATAGTGGCATGCTTCCAAATAAGCCCACTCTTGTGGTTTTGTCACTTGTTTCCATCTCTGACTACACAAAACTCTCACATTTTCAGTCCTCCTTTCTGAAAACCAATGTCCTTGAGTGGGCAAGAAAAGCCTTCTCAGGCCACGTGGATGATGCTGAAAGCAAAGTATCTCACACCACATCTCCATGAACGTTTCTGACACGTGTAGGCTGGCACTCCTGTTCTCTCTAGCCACTTGCTCTCATCACCCCTGACTGCCCAGCTCTTGCCACCACCATAAGGGCTTACACACCGGCACAGTAACATTCAGAAAGCTCATCCAGCTAAAAACTGCTCCAGAAAGAAGGATTGGGGACCTTACTGCCAAAGGAAGTCAGGAAACACTGGTTTAATCAAACTATAGTCCACAAAGGATTTACCCAAGGAATAGTGCCGATGATTTTCCCTTTCGCAATGACAGCCATCACATGTATCCACGATGCATGATGGCATAGGACATACAGCGAACCTTGCCCAAACACCATCATGGTTGCATACAGCACCATCTACAAGCCCTGCATCATC
Source organism: Anarhynchus alexandrinus (assembly GCA_008711295.1). NCBI lineage: Eukaryota > Metazoa > Chordata > Aves > Charadriiformes > Charadriidae > Anarhynchus > Anarhynchus alexandrinus. Next base: position 4,077,723 of record VUYV01000021.1, read on the forward strand.
AACTTTTGGATGCACAGTAAAATCAAGGAGCAATTCCAAGCAATTTAATCCATGAGTAAGGAGAGAGAGATGTTTTTCTATTAGGCTAGTTTCAGTTTTGAGTGGATAGAAGTTCCTAAAAGGAAACAGTAGTTCAAGGTGCATTGTTTTTTTTAACTACCAAATACAGCCTAAAGCAAATTTACTCCACCATCACATCACTACAGTTATCTTTGTATCAAGAGTTTTCATGCTGCTTTCAATTAGGTTAATTGTATTCTTTATTTATGTGTTGGCCAAGTTTTAAGCATAGTTTTAAATAAGAGTAACAGTTTTAATTAAGACTACCTATTTTAGCACAGGTTAGACTCTAAATACATTAAACCCATTCAAAATCTGAAGCTATTCTGCTACCTTATTAGATTTTAAAGGCTTTTCAGCTTGAATAAGTAGTTTAATTTATTTAACATCGTGATTTGTAACCCACATATGAAAAAATGATAGCAGCATTAAAAAAAGTCTGCGTCTACGAGTCTTCTAGTAGAACTTGAAAAATGGCCACGCAACACTGACAAATTTGCTCCTTTAGTATTAAAAAGCAACAGCCATGGATAACACTTCTCTAGTGTCTTGGCAAAGAGGAAATACCTGCAAATATTCTTTAATCAAGATGAATGCTCTCTTGTGGCCGCGAAGAAAGAGCCAACAAGCAATTACTTTCAACTTAAGTATTTTCAAAAGAGAGCAGCTGTATCCAGACAGAGGTTCAGCATTCCCAGTTACGCCGTAAATCTTGCGCCAGTCCTGGGCAACGTGGGTCCACCGGATGATAGCTTGACCATCCTGCTGGACAGGATGGCTTGCTAGAGGGAAACTACTACCGCCTAAGCAACTGCTGTGTTCCTCTCACCTATGCTGAACTGGATTCTTTCTTTAGCCCACCCTGCCCCCCATCTCTTTTGGAAGTATGGACTCCAATGTCCCATCCATTTAAAGTCAAGCCTGCACAGAAAACGTCATAGTGACCCACACATCCCAAAATTTCAAGTCCTTTTGGGTATTGGGGAGAGACTACTACATATTGTTCTTACCCATCATGGAGAAATAGTTAAAACCACAGACAAAAATACTACATGCTTCAGAGGACAACACAGACCTCCCTGCAGCAAAAATTTAGAAACTTGACAAGTTTATAATCCTTCAGTTCTGAGGCCAAAATGTTTAATTCCGTTGTCAAATTTAAGAGTTTCAGGAATTCACATTCCACTAATGTAAAATCCTTACATTTTTCCCTGTTTGTGTTTTGGGTCCAGTTCAAAGAGGCACATTCCTGTACAGGGCCAACACAAGCAACTGAAACAGCACAGCCACCCAAAAATGGGGAAGAGCGCATCTCCTGCTTTTGCCGTGATTCCTCATTTCAGTACATTGTCCACCTTTCTCTTCCTGGCAAGCAAATACACCTGCAGCTGAAGAGAGGCACCTCCAGCACCCATGTACCATTCCCAGCTTCTTCCTATTTCAGACCACACAAAACCAATGGCATTTGGTCGCAATACATTTGGCTAACTTCAGATTTCCTTGCCACTGTTACCCTCACCATCACCTAGCTCCGAAATTGAAAACATATAAAAGCAAAACATTAGATTGTCTCAAACTACTTCGAAACTCTTCTTTTTAATTCCCCTCCACCCTTTTTCCTTCACCTGAAAAAAAAGATGATCAAGACGACTGGCTAGCCAGCAGAATACAGATGAAAAAACCAGATGCTTTTTATAATGGTCAAAGCTTTCATATTACTGTGGGTTACCACAAATTCCCACCCACTCAGCATCTCCTTAGACACAACTGAATTAATGAAAGCAAAATGAGAAAAAGGACACAGAAAGCTACTGCAACCACACACACGGGTTTTTTTCCTTCCTTCCTTACCCCTAGAAGCAATACATTTTCTGATGCCTCCACTGGAGTATCATGGCAAGAAAATTTTTGCACCGAGGAATGTGCTGCTGGACACTGGCCCAGGCTACTTTCAGCTCAGTCAGTGGAAGAAGGCAAGGATATCTTTTGACTTCAGTGCTCCCCCTCCTCCCTCCCTTCTCATCTGTTAGCTTGTGTCCTACTTCACGCGCAGGTGATCCTCCAGGATCACCTTTCCACTGTCCACATCTCAACTTTCTGGCTTCACAACAACTAGCCGCAAGGCACAGCTCCAGCTCTGAACAATGCTTGCACAGTTCCTCAGATCAGGCAGTGCTAGTCTTCATTCTGGTTTACTGCTAGGAATAAATATACAATATTTGCCATTTTCTCTCTCCAGCAAGTGATGCTGGGTATTATGGGTGGGTGAAGTCAAAGTCGTTACAGAAATTTGAATTAAGTGCATAACCAGATCAAGATAACGAAACTCGGTGCTGCTGAGAAAGTTTGTAGAAATTAAAAAAAAAAAAGGCAACAAACAAAAAAAACAAACCAAAATTCCCATAATGTAGCCCTTCCTGTCCATAGGAATCTGCTGGGGACATCGGGGGGGGGAATGGTTAACAATCTGGCAGGCCTCACTACAGGGGCTGAGTACAGGGCAGTGCAGTGATGAGTTTCCCCTCGCACCCCATGACAGACAGTATTTCAACACCCGGTGCCAAAGAGGGAGATCCCCAGCATCCAGGCCCACTCGTACATCAGTCCTGCTGCCACCTCTGCAGCATCTTCACCTGAAGAGCTGCTTATAAGGTGGTGTCGAAGTGTAAGTGAAGAAGACACCATCTGGCCTGCACAACTTTTATCACTGGCAATAACAGAAGATTACTACCTACCAACCTTACAAATCAAGTTAAGAGAATTTTGTTACAGTGTTCCATAAGACAAAAATAATGAAATATTTTGTATGAAATACGTAGGGATTTCTGTTCAAAGGAGAAAACTGTTTAAACAAAATGAGCATCCTTCCCTCACCTACTGAAAATCCTGAAGCAATAAAGCCCCTTTAAAAAAACAGAGCTCAAAAATTTAAAATTTCACGAGCAATCAGGAAATTCCAAACACCAACATCACCAAAGTAACTTCCCATCCAGCCAAGTCACACATATTTGACATTTTTCTACTTCACTCTCCCTTGTTACATAGCAGACCACAATGTTGTTTATAGCAATTACGTTTTGTTATTAATGCACTTTGTAGCACACGACATCCCATACAAAATTAATAACGTGGCAAAGAAAATATGGTTTGCATTTGATTAGGCCATTTTAATCTATTAAAGTCACTAGCTCCTCATTACCCTTTCAATACATTTCCAAAGAAAAAGTTAATCTTAATGAAGCAACGGATGTAAACAAGACTCATTTTAATAAAGAAGCATATATTGGTTTCTGATGCCATTAATTTTTTCCATAGGAATTATACCAGGTGACTGAAAGCTGTTCATAGCACCTGCATTGCTTCTGAGAACATGCACAAATACAAACACTTACCTGGTTCTGCTCCTCAACCATAAATCCCATTGAACTTCAAACCATATTAGTTTAATCCACACAGCAACCCTCAGCCACTCGTAGGTTAGTTTAAAGCTGCAGTTCTAACAATTATTCTTTATAAAAAACAAACAAACCAAAGCTATGCTTGCGTTAACAATAGATAAATGCAGAGTTGTCCTACCCATGAGTATGTAGGTTAACACATCAGCATCACGAAAAGCTCTGCTTACTTAAAGAGAACAGAGAAGACACTCCAGTACTGAAGGTGACGGGTTTGGAACTTCACCAGTTTACCAGAGTATTCAATACCAAGAGTTTCATTCTACAGCTGCAGGACACCTCGCTTCAAAAAGGAAAAAGCATTATTCTTCATCTTAGCAGCTCCCAGTCAGGACCGGGAGACCCCACTGCACCTCAGCAGACAGAGACACGTTTGGCATGCTCAGCTCTTACCTGCCTGTAGCACTGCTTGAAGTCAGCGAGCAGTCCCATGGAAGTCACCTGGATTTGAGGAAGTTAAACAGAAACAGGGCTCACCAGACGGCAACTTGATAGCACTCAGTCTTCTAGCAGGGTTGGAGGTGGACTTTCCCCCCCACTCATCCCCCCTTTAGGATGGGGGAGATTAGAGAAAGGACTGTATCAAAGCAAAAACTTGCTTTTTTTTTTTTTTTTTAAATTGGTGAAATTACACGATCTTGTTTATTGACTGCAGTCAACGGGAGCGTTACCAGCATGCCAAGTAGACTTGCGGTCTGCCCCAATCTTTCACTCTACTGCTTGAAAACGCACAGGCAATACTAGCCATTTTTTTTTTATTTTTTTTATTTTGGAGACGTGCCCCGAATTCCCGATGTGTGACGATGGGGGGGTGGTGGTGATGGTGGTGGAGCTGTGGAAGGCAGGGGGTGAGAAGTCAGCAGAAAAGTTGGTCGTTCTGCGGAGCGCTGCCTCGCACGGTGCCGCAGCGGGGTGGGGGGGGTGGGGGGGGGCGCTCAGCGGTCCCCTCAACTTCTGGGGACGCTCCGGGGCTCCCGGGACGAGCGGCAGCCNCTCCCGGCGCCCCCGGGGCTGGGCGGTGCCGGCGGGGCGCCGCGCCGGAGGAGCCGCTGCTTGCGGGGCCGGTGGAGGAAATCCCGCAGCAAACCCACCCAAACACCCACCCGCGAGTGGGAGCCCCCGCCCCGGCCCGCCCCGCCGCCGCCCCTCACCTGCCCGCCGCTCCCGGGAAGGCGCCTCCGGCAGCGGCGCCGAGGCACAAACTTTCACCGCAAAACTTCGGGGGACGAGGCGGGCTGGGGAGGGGCCCCCACGCTTGAACGGGACACCCCCCACCCCCTCGCCCCCCTTCGCCGGTGGCGGGCGGGTCCCCACGGTGGGGAAGGGGGGCAGGTAAATAGGGCGTTTGGTGGCCCGGCTGCCCCGTTGCCGCCGCCGCTGTGTCTGCAGCGCCCGTGTCATTGCGCGGAGAGCTGCGCTCCCTCCCTGCCTCTGAGCGCCCCGGAGATTAAGCGCTTCGCTAACAGGTTTTGTTTGCTGTTACATCTCCAGAGAGAAGGCTCTCCCTGTGCTGACAAATAAAGGCAGCTAGGCTGCCAGGTAGAGAGGCAAGTCCTAGCTGGAATTGGCTGCTAGAACAGGTAGCGTGAAAACTTTATTGTCGTCTGCGGGAAACGGGGTGGCAGAGGAAAATATTTAATTAGTGCAAACGTTATCAGCTCAGTGTGACAATAGACCAGCCGTGTAGATAAATGACATTATCACTAACAGGCACATGGCTCCGCTTACATTTGTTCAAGGAAGTCCTTGAAGAAACAGCCCTAGCTCTTGCTAAAATGGGGTAAGCACAGAGGAGTTCTGACTTTCCAGAGCTGTGCTCAAACCACTTCTATCCGGCTCTCTCCCCTGTAGGCGTTTCGCTGCAGTTCTGTTTCCCCAGAATTACCCTAGCACACACTTTTGAAATGCTCCCCAAGTCACTGCCCCATCGCTCGCTTATGGCATAAGCCCCTTTCTTGGAATAGCGGTAACGTAACACTTTGCATTTTTACAACATCTTTTACCCTAACAGGTCTCAAATCATCTCACACACAGTTACAGCCAGCGCTCAGGGATCACTTTTCAAACCAGCGAAGCACAACCACCTTCGACGTGGAGCTGAACATCGCCGACCAGCTCAAGACGGTGGTTCAGAGCAGACAGTACAGAGCTGTGTGCTGCTCTGATTTCCAGGGGGGTTTACCTAAGCAGAGTGTAATTACTCCAACTAGAGCTTCGACATTGGGGATAACGCGCATTCATTGAAAAGTGCTCCAGGATCTGAAGCAAGCCACAGGCAGCCAAGACCTATGCGCAGGGGTGTTCCCTACGGATTTCCAATCCAAGTGCTAAGCCATCCTGCTCCGGCTTAGTTTGGGTTGTGTGAGTACATATAGCCTCACTGTGGTGCTATAAATTTTCTCTCTTTTATCTCACTTAAGGATCTCCATAGTCACAGTTGATTAGAGAGGCTAGCAGCTCAGAGCAGACCTGGGGAGCAAAGACTTTTCCTTCTTTTCCTTTAAAGCCAACCATGGATCCACTTTTAAAGTTCTGGTGAGCAAAGACTATCCCTCACACCTGTAGCTTGACTGTTTCCCTCGTAGAAATAAAAGGGGAGAAAGCAAGGAGAGAAATAAGTTTAACAGCAGCATATGCCAGTTGTTTGCTGTTTCATGGGCACATTGCCCCTTTTAGACAACCTGGCAGGCATGTGATACTATGATAACCATATGCCCTAATAAAAAATGCAACCTCAGCTTTAAATTACAGGTCTATTAGTCCATGATGGCCAGTGAGGTTTTAGAGAAAAACAACATGCCTACTGAATTTTAGTTTCCTGAGAACGTTGTAATGAAGGTCACTGAAGCTTCGAATAAGGATATACAGATTAACCTTCTGAGTGTTGTAGATTTAATTTCACTCAATAAGTACATGCTGCAAACATATTTCTTCAGATTGATCTACTCAGGCTGCACCCATCAACTGATTAAAGTTATATATAACACTGAAAAAATCCAATGTCTTGATTATTTTTTTTCAGTTAAAGGAATAAATTAATTGCTTTGGGAAAAAGCCAAGTCTTGTTTTACAACTTCATAAAAAACCCTGTGCGTTTAGCTTATATAATACTTGTTCCACCACAGGTTCTTCCAGTGCAGAGGGCATATTCCAGCTATGGATTTAAGAATCTTTACAAGATTAAAAATTCAACATGCAGGTGAAATTGGACGCTGGATTAGGAAGCTCATCAACTACGTAAATGTAATCAGCACCTTCTGAAGTCTGACATGAAGCAAAAAAGAAACAAATTACGAAAGGGTGGCGGCAGTCTGTCTGTGTCAGCGGGGTTGGTACGGAGCCAGTGCCTGCATCAGAAACCCCGTTCTTGGCAAGTTTCTGCATGTTTCCTATGACTCCTGGTAGACAAGCAGCTCAATGGTTAAAGCAGCAGAGTCATCTTCTGAAAGCAGTGAGGCAGCGGCTGATGGTGATGCCTCCTCGCAGTAACAGGAGTAGTTGGTGCAGTTGGAGAAGAGAGACAACAGGTCAGGAATTGAAACCGAAACCTGCCAAAAATTATAGGTCAATTTGCTGAAATAAAAACAACTTTATATTAAGACCAATTTAGGCTCTTTAAGCACATTTTCTGTGTAGATTTTCAGGTCGGATTGGTAGTGACAGCCATGGAGGAAAGTTTGGTGTAGAGGGTAGGTCACAGTTCCCCACGCTCACAACTGCTTCTCTGTGGACTGCCGGTGCACACTGCATAAACCTCCTAAATCCATCTGTGGGTGCTCAGACCGTTCCCCCACGAGAGGTGGGACAGAAACCACGTGCTGTGAACTGTTAGGAAACCCCTCGCTCTTGCTGAACTTTCCACGCAGCCCAGGTTTTCACTCGACGTTTTTCCAAGTTTTCGGCAAAGCTGCCTCAGCCACCTACACAGATACACACATTTCAAGGAGTCAGAAGTCGAGATTCTTATGTTTAAAGAGAAATTCAATATAGAAAACATGACTTGAGTAGCAACTGTGGCAAAACTGTGCCTGTTTGGCTGGATCCTTTTCCCAAGGGGAAGGATTAGACCTTCAGAGGGTTTTTTGGATTAGGCAAATTCATTCCCAGTGCCATCATTTACTGCGGTGAATTCTGGGATGGGCCACACTGGCACAGTTTCAGTGCTACGTGTTGTATATCAATATAGAACCGATTAGACAAAATTTTGGTGATTAAAAGCATTTTATCATTATGAAGGTGTCTTTTGCTTTAGGGCATAAACCATTCAGCAAGTACTTTCATTTTATTTCCTTGAGCTTTTTTAATTTTCAGCTAATTAGCTAGAAATACACCACCTACAACATGCTCCTTTTCTCAGCTAGGAGGCTAAAATTTGCCTCTGCTAAGCATTGCTATGGGGCATTTGCTTGTTTCTTTAAAAAAACTGTTAGCAACTTGGTATAAAATTCATTTGCTCAGTAACTGGCATGCTGGGGTAATTATCAAAGGCTTTCTAAGCAAGTTGTGTACTCATTCAAAAATATTAGGCAATTCAAAGTGTCTGTTGTTCTTCAGCTGTTAGAAAGTTTCATTTTTAAGAAGTCTCTAAAAACAAACCTGCGTTGACTTAAACACCTCAGTGAGTTAACTGTGAAGCTATTTTATTGTAATGGGCTCCTGTCTCAAAAGATGGCCAAAAAAAACCCAGTAGCTGCAATCTTTTTTTTTTCTGAAGGTTAGTGCGTTATCTTACTCCAATTCTAAAATGTTCTTCAAATGGCAGCTACTACCCTGTCAAGTGCTGGAGGGCTAGAAAATGCCTCAGGATGTCCTGAAAATTGATTTTCTGAAACAGTGAATTCATTCTGTATTTAAAAGGCTGGTGAGGACTTCCAGTCACAGGGGTAAATGGGAAGGTTAAGATTAGCTCCCCTTCTCTTACTCCGTCTGCCTAGCACAGGGTGTATGTATGTTCTCACACTATTATATAGTACATTTACACCTTAGATCGAAGTATATCCAGTTTTGCATGCTCCATGCATGGAGACTAACAAGACAAGACTGGATAAAGCCCTGAGCAACCTGGCCTGACCCCATGGCTGACCCAGTCGTGTTCTGGAGGTTGGACTACAGGCTTCCTATGGTCCTATCCTATGTGAGTTATCCTATGCTGTCTTCCTGGACAGTCCATCTAAAAATCAGGAGGTCACATTTTCACCCAGAATGGTTCATCTCACTCCAAAAATGACATTTAAAGACTGCTACCCTACCACAGAATCACAGACCTCAAATAAATGAACGAGGTCCTTAAGGAGCATCAGGAGGCTTTCTGTTGAAACGTGGTTTGTAAAACAAGGGGGAAGTTCCTCTGAAACGGAGGGATTCCTACAAAGGGATCTGGACAGGCTGGACTGATGGGCTGAGGCCAATGGTATGAGATTCAACAAGGCCAAGTGCCGGGTCCCACACTTGGGTCACAACAACCCCATGCAACGCTACAGGCTTGGGGAGGAGTGGCTGGAAAGCTGCCCAGCAGAAAAGGACCTGGGGGTGCTGGTGGATGGCTGGCTGAATATGAGCTGGCAGTGTGCCCAGGTGGCCAAGAAGGCCAACAGCATCTTGGCCTGTGTCAGGAATAATGTGGCCAGCAGGACTAGGGAAGTGATCATCCCCCTGTACTCAGCACTGGTGAGGCTGCACCTCGAATACTGTATTCAGTTTTGGGCAACTCACTACAAGAAAGACATTGAGGTACTGGAGTGTGTCCAGAGAAGGGCAATGAAGCTGGTGAGGGGTCTAGAACACAAGTCTTAAAAGGAGCAGCTGAGGGAACTGGGGTTGTTTAGTCTGGAGAAAAGGAGGCTGAGGGGAGACCTTATCGCTCTCTACAACTACCTGGTAGGTTGTAGCAAGGTGGGGGTCGGTCTCTTCTCCAAGTGACCAGTGATAGGACAAGAGGAAATGGCCTCAAGTTGCACCAGGGTAGGTTTAGATTGGATATTAGGAAAAATTTCTTCACAGAAAGTGTTATCAAGCATTGGAACAGGCTGCCCAGGGAAGCGGTGGAATCGCCATCCTTGGAGGTATTTAAGTTAAGACATGTAGACGTGGTGCTTAGGGACATGGTTTAGTGGTGTTTCAGGCAGTGTTAGGTTGATGGTTGGACTCAATGATCTTAAAGGTCCCTTCCAACCTAGACGATTCTATGATTCTACGAAAGCCTTCATCGCTACCATGAGAAAATTCCAAGAGAGGTCTGTTTTCCAGGCCTTTTGAACTGTGGTTGTGAAAGATATGTAGCATTGTAATTTCTGGTTCACCTGGTTCTAGAGAAGGGGAAACATCTTTGTTCTGCCAAATAATGCTTGATTATGGTACCTCCTAGAAAAGAATAGCCTATTGTATCAAAGTGCCTAACTGGGAGACAGTTTCTTTGGTGTTTCAGTTATCGGTATCATGGTGTTCATGCAAGATTAATTGTGAATTTCTTAACTGTTTGACTTAAATGCTTCAAAGGCATTCATAAAGATCTTGAAGGATATGTTCTTCATGCTTGTATTTTGACTGAAGAGACATTAGCACATTGTCTCCATCCTTACTGTGGAGTCTGTATTTCTCAGCTATGGCTGACTGCTCTTAGGCATTACAGACACTGAAAAAAACTCCACCAAAACCCCTCTTGGAGCAATTTTACTATCTTTTACATGACTACTAAATGTCAGAGAAGTAAAATCTGAATACTGTGCTTTGGTCTCTACACAGCCCCTGAAAGTGAGACAAACAAAATTTTCTTACTCCCAACAGCCCTCTTGATAGTGGAAAGTTCTGCACTGATTCAACATCTGTTGACAAGCTGTCTATATAAATCGAAAGAGAAACAAACTGATACATGAAACTGAGTGTGCCTCCAAAGTGATTCACAATCTGTTGAAACAAGACCCCATACCATTAAATATGTCATTCCAGTGTTATGGTTGCTTTTCCATCCTAAAATACCTGGAATAGAATGCAGAAGTACACTGACATGACAGTTTGGCAGCTGCCTTGAAGCACAGATAAAGGAGTAGTGAATGAAATAAAACAGTATATAGTTCTCTTAGCCAGTATCAGCATTGTACTACATGTTGAATGTTTGCATTGCTTATTAGGCCCAATGGACATATTTTGAACCCATCCTGACAGCGTGGATTCAAACACTGAGCAAATTATGACATCATGGTATTCATATCTGCCAGAAAAGTTACTGAGAAATTCTAGGGCAAATGAAGGTGGAATGTGGAATAAAGACTAGGCAGACTGACAGCTAAACGCTGTCAGGAAGGAGTGAGACAGAAAGAGAACTACAGATTTTTTTAAAAAAAATCTAGTGTGGGCGTTAGTCCCAAATACTGGGTCGTCATGTCATAATTCACATGTGGCCAAGTGTCTGTACTGTCCTATGCCTTTGCACCTCTGCAAAGTATTGTTACAGGAGAAGTCTAAGGAAAACAAGGTCAAATATTCTGTACTGGATGGAGGATGCATGCTGGCTAGCCTAAGATTTGGAAGAAATTTCGTTGCTCATCACATACTTCCCTGTAGCTAGAAGTTGAGATACACATGAAACAAAAGATAGCTTTTGAGGGGAATAACCAAGAGGGGCCTATTATCGCCTGTTTTCTGCCAAAAATACTCTCACAGCTGGGTTTTTAGATGAAGATATTACACTGAGACAATGGTAATTGCTCTGGTGGGCCATCTTCTTTTAGCTATAAACTTTTAGTCTAATTACTATGCTAATGTAGCATAGTATGTTGGCAGTATTTGATGGACTTGACCATCATGTGGTGCTGTTTTACGTGAGATCTAGCAGGGTGGATAAAGCTGTACATCTCATTTTCTTCCTCCTCCTAGTTGGATCATTGTTTGCAATTATGTGTGCTCCTGGTTCTGGGAACACGCTCACATATTAAAAGCTCTTAGTTAAGATTGGGAGACAAGATGGATTTGGGAGTCAGCAGCATGCATGGGCAATTAAACTCTGTATCTTCATAACAGCATAATCAAGCTTTACAAACACTAAAGTGCCTAACTTTACACTCTAAAAGCAAGAGTAGCTTGGGAAAACTAAATATGCCTCTAACGTTGGACTGTTCAAAGAGGAGGAGATCTGGAAGAGCTGTTTGAGCTCAGGCTGGGAACTAGGCTTGGAGCTATTCTGGAAACAAGGATGATGGCGGAAAGTTCTCTAGCCGAGGGGATTTCCCTCCTGTCACATACTCACAGCCATTTTTCCTGCCTTCAGGGTCTGCTGCGGCAAAATGCTGTAGAAGAAAGTGCAAGTGAATGCCATGATGAAGCCCCAGGATCATAAAATCCTGAAAAATCTCACAGGTTTCCTGCTAATTTCCCTTGGCTCAGCTCAGCTCAACTGTATATAAACCGTGCTCTCCAGGATTTGGCTTACTTTCTCTCTAGTAATTAGGTTTCCCAGGAAGGTTTTTCTTTATTTTTACGAAACTTTTCCTCATAACCAATCTAGTTTTCCCTCATTCATTTCATGCCCTTTTCTTCTTGCTCTTTTCCCAAAGGACACAGAATAGCTCACTACCTTCTTTGTGGTAACCTGTTACATGGTAAATCATTGCTTCCTACTAAGGAAACCACAACCCAGAGCAGATTGTTTCCTTAATAGGAGGCAATCATCCTTTACCTATGCTTGAATTCTGCAATGAATTTATCTCACTCATGAATTCAGTGTAAGCCACCCTCTTTCTGCCTCTGTCTCACTGAAACCTGCTGAACAAAGGTGTTTTTCTTAAGGATGCTTTGAATGACCCATTCTCCTCTCCAGGACTTTCTTTAGATTTTTGACTACCAAACTCACCTTTTCCAGGTGGTATCATAATTTTCCGTCTCTCCATCTTTGGAGTGAAATTTAAGAATACTTGATAAGGAACTTGGGACACGTTATGAACTTTTGCAAATGCACTCGTGCAGTGCTTTCATTGTTAGAGACTGTTATTCCACATCTGGAGAGGGGAATATGATCTGTCACCCCATCCATGAGAGAATCTAAAATAATTTTAGGGTTCATCCTTATGTAGGAAAACATCTATGTGCGCAATTAAGCATTTGCTAACAACCAATGGAACTGTAGCATATTCTCAAGAGCCTTTCCTAGTACACACCTGATCCGGGCTTCACAAATGGAATGGTCGCTTAGACTTATTTTTAAGTGTTTTTTAAAACATGTGTGTTTGGGAATTTAATCACATTTTGGAAATGGAAAAGCTTAAATATTTTTGTTGTTTCGTAATTTTGGGGATTATCTTAATTACTATGGGAAAACAGCTAAAGAATAAACAAAGCCGCCTGTTATTCTTTTGTTTGCTTTACAAATAAATGCTGTACTTCGTAATTACCCTTTTAAAGCTAAATGCTTAGTACAAAATATATTGTGTAGGAAAGCTTTACAGTCATCATGGCAAATATTTGACAGTACTTGTAGAGCTAAAGCACAGATAAAACTATTTATTGTGTCATTTATAAACTGCAAAATTCTTGGTCAGTAGAGATTGAAGTGTTTTTATTTGAATGTTAGGCAGGAGAAGAAACTGCAAGAAATGTGGGCCCTGTACACACTTTGCCTCCTTAACATAACATTTGTGGGTTGTCATCAACCACATTTTCCAACTACAGTTGTCTTAAACTATTTTTTTGTCATATATGTTAAGGTCAACACATGTTTAAGTCTACACGCATAAATGACGTTGATTTATAAATATATATCTTTTGATATCTTTTGATTTATAAATATATCCGTATGTTCCTTTGTTTCAAATTTGCAGTTCATCTAAAAAGAGCTAAGCTTATGAAACCAATTGAAACTTCCAGCAGTGAATTAAAGTAGCAGGAATTTTTGTTTGTTTTCCTTAATCTCTTTCACAGACATGGAATTGGTGTTAGGTACGCAGTTGCTGCTTGTGTCAGTGTAACAACATCGATTTCCAAGCTATGTTTTCAAAAGCAAATAAATTGAAATAGTCAGGATTTTCAGGATTGTCTGCTGTAAAAAAAAATCCTATATGTTGGGTAGCTTACAGGGAAACCGTTATTAGCAAATCCCATTGACACCCTGCTGTCACAGGTCCATACACCACACAGAACAAAATACATTCTCTTGCTGCATGTTGGAATTATTAACCGAGAAGTCCGGGGCTCCGCAACACGAAACTCGGCTCCTATTGTATCTGCAGCCTGGGCCACTCCAGAGTTTTCACCTGTGATTGCTCTCCTCACACCCCAGGACCTGCAGAAAATTACTGCCACATCCTTCCTTCCAGGTGGAGTAACTAGCCAGCTGCTACCTGCCAGCTGTGAAACAGCAGATTTTACAGAGGACTGCCCCAAAACAATCAGCAGAGACTAACAAGATGGAAAAGTTCAGGCTCCCACTGAATCGCCAGTCCTACTATCACCAACTGCCAATTTACCTGGTGGGAGAGGGAGGGGGAGAGGAGAGACATTTTAATAAAGGAATTAAACGATATTTAGCAAATGAGATAGGGGGCAGTTTGTCTTCAGCTTTTCTTTCCAAGTGTCTGCAAACATGCTTTTAGAGTATGTTTTTTAATGTAAGGGTAAGGTATCCTCCGTAGAAGGTCAGAGTGAATGAGTTATCAGCGTTTGCTCAGGTCTCCTTGTCTCCACCGAGTATATGCGTAGTGCTGTGATACTATTCTGGGGCTGCAGGCTATAGATATGATTTCCGTTCTGCCACCTTACCAGCAAAATGGGGCTTCTCATTTAGCTAAATCAGATCATGGTTTGCAATTGATGGATCAACTTCGAATAAAATGTATGAAATTCACCTTATGACATAAATGCATCTTGTATTCAGCACCTGCCTTCATTATGCTGCATTCTCTAGCAGCTGCCTGTAAAGATTACATTATATAGAAAAAGAGACTTCTAAGCCATCAAAGAGGACTGAATGCAATCCTTTAAGAAGATGATGGTAGCATGAAACCTGGTCATTTTCAATAAATGAGTTACAACACCTTTCAGGTATTACACTTGCCCCTGAGCATCCTTTTTCATTTCTGCATTGTTACGATCACACTTTCTGCTTCAGTAAGGTCTTTTTTTTCCCCTATCCTAGTGTTAGAAAGCCAGAACCGCCACCATTACCTCTATCACCATCACCACCAAAAGATGGGATAATTTGACAGGAAAAGCTGCAATATCAACTACATGCAATTTAATATCTTGAAGTGTACAGATAAAATGAGTTCTCCATCCTTTTAATGTATAGTAGCTTTGAGTGTATGGGTAGGTTGAGTATACAGACAGAATGGCTTTCTTCGAGTCAACGGGCCCACAAAGACTGATGCTTCATAACACGAAATTTTCCTCTAAATGAGATAATGAAATATCCTGTATTCCAGGAATGCGCAGTTTTTCATTTGAGATGATATTAATCACTGATCAGAGCAAGTCAACAAATTTCACATTTCTGATTTGCACTGCATACAGTGATCTTGTAAATCAGTGTAAATATTTGCAAGTATTTACACACAGCTATTGCAAAACCTATGGGGAACATATGTCATGTCAGAAGTAGCAGTTTATGGTGCTGAGAGACCGAGATCCTGTTGCCAACTAAGAGCTTCTAATGGGCACAGGCAACGCGTTTTGTTCTGGCATGTCCGTGCTCTCCTGCGTGAGCATGAGTAACTGTCGTGTTAATTCTGCCAAAAACTTTCGGTTGAGAGTCCTGAAGGTAATGGTGGCTGTGGCTCACTCTCATCACCCAAGCCAGCGCCCTCCTCCCTATTCGTAGAGGCTGAGTCATTATTTCCACAGTCTGACAGCCACTGCCATTCCCTGCTTCTTCCCCTTCGAGCGCACCTAGATCTTTATCTGTTGCTTCCAGGACTGTTTCTCAGAGGGAGTGTAAGTCCCGGTGATGCTATGATTATTTAGAAATTCCCTTTAGCTGTTGTCAGTCCCTTGCTCAAGCGGCGAAAGAGCAGCTCCTCAGGCTCTCTCTGAGGAGACAGTGGCCCACCAGGAAGCCAGTGCAAAAAGTCTAGAGCTTCCCACTACATCTAGCAATCAAATGCTACGTGCTTGGAGGAACTGCAAGGGAAAAGGTATTTTATCTGCGAATAACTAACCCCCCATTTACCCATACCTGTGTAAATTGGCAGGGACTCTTCTGAGGCTGATGGGGCAGCTCTAGCGTTACCTCGTTTAGCGGAGCCCCATGTAAGAAGCAGGTGCATGCTCAGGAGGACAGTGGCTCTATCTGAAGGTTAAGGTACACAAAAACATTTCAGGAGCTTGAGGAAGAAAATTAGTGCGTGAACATGAAAACCTGAGGAAGGAATGAGGAAATTAATTATCAGACCAAGGGAGAAACAAAGAAGCATGAAGAAAAACAATTAGTAGTTGAAAACGCTCTTGAGTCCAGTAACCTTGGAGAATGCATTGAGCTGGTAATGGTGGTTGCTGTCACTTAAGGCAATTATTGGATATCATATAAACCTTTTTTCAAACCAAGACAGAATTGTTTATGTTTTAGGAAGCAGCCATCAATAGTGAAATTAAATATCTGAATGAATGCAGGAACATGTTCTAATAAAACGTGAAGGAAGTAATCAGGGAAGATTATCAGTCTTGTCAGCCTGATATTTAGCAGTGATAAAAAAAGAAAGCCTGGTGCCAATGTACTTTCCCTTTTGCAGGCTGAGCCCATCTAGCATAATATTAAATGGCAGAGACTCATAAAGAGTTTAAGAGCTCCTCTGCAGGATGGAGCTGAAGACGCGCACAAAACTGAGATTTACACTAGATTATTAAAATGGTTTGCTCTTAATGCCAAACCAGAGCATCCCGGGATCAGCCATAACTTCCCGTGATTGCGCAGACCAGCATCTAGTCACGCAGTTGACCTGAATAGGAGACCGATGAGTTGCAAAGAAGTGAGGCTTTATACTCCGGCCTAAAGGAAAGCAAGACTTGCCCAGCCCAGGACAGAAGTGCAGGACCCACTTGCAAAACACTGGTCTTTTTTTTACCCCCGTCCCCAGGGAAGAAATGAATGATGGCAGTGCCCAGCTGCAAAATGTTGTCTCAGTCTGGAGGTCCCCGGTACAAATCCCCATGCAGGCAGCCGAAAAGGAGGTCACTGCTTGCAATGACGACCTTATACTGTACCGTGAATACAGACAACACCGAGGGACAGAGTACAGCCTCTGCCTGCTATAGTGTAGCTCAACAGATGGAGTAGCTGCTAAGCTTAGCTTGCAGGATTCAGAAATGGGGTTTTTTGTTTTAAAAGCAAGACCGTGTGCAGATGAACTGAGGATCGCCTGCAGATCACAGAAGTAAAATCTTTTACTTAGGATTTTTTTAGGTCAACGTGCTGCATACTTTCTTCTCTCATCTCTTTCCTGCTTATTTTATTCTAGAAAGTTGTTTGCTTGCTTTTTTCTCGTGCTCCTGAGCTGAACTTCAGCAACTGAAATTGGTGGGCCTTGCTCAGAAAGCCTCCTAAAATTATTAATGGATGAAATGGCTTAGGACAGCTAGCACAATATATTTGCACGCGATTTCTCTTTTTTCCTATGCTCTTATTATAACCGTTAATGCTTATCTTTGATAAGGTGGCTCAAGCCAGGTAGTAAAATACATTTACATATAATTTCACATTGTTTTTCTGTGATTTTATTGTAAGTGGGTTTTGTATTAAGAAGCAAAAATAAAACACAGGACTTGTGTCAAAGTTTGTGTCAAATCTTCCCTATGAAGCTTTGATGGAAACATCTACTTCTCAACACATTCTCTTTGAAATCTCAGAATGCCATTTTGACAGCTTCAGAAGTTGCACACTTTGTACTTAAGCTCTAATGTCTTTCTTAAAACACCAAAGTTTCTGCCATGAGGTAGTAACCATTTTAGCTACCATCTCTACAACTCTAGGCCCATTGTAGAACTATAGGTGGTTTTCTTATAGACCAGACTTCAAATGCCTGAGATACCAACAGAACAATTTTTGTGAAATGACATCTTCAGACTAAATCTTTTTATTTACTTTAATGATTAGCATAAGTATTAAAGTGATCTGCCTGAGTGAATTTTTCGTTTGCATGAAGAAAACTATCTGTCTCTATCTGCTTCTTTGTTTTAAATTGACATTTTTCCTAAGTTGATCAAAACATTAAAATTGCTTATCATGAGTCAAATTTCCATGATTAAAAGTGTAAGTATGACCAGAGAGAGCTCCATGTTCACTGGATGTAGACCCACAGAGGGAACGCAAGTGAAAGATGTAACTAATTGGTAATCTTAAAAGTATAAACCAGGTTGCCTTCTGAATGTAGCCATTACAATTTATAATTTCTGCCAAACAATATATTGATTTCTCTGTCTTAAGAATCAGCAGCTTTCCCTGCTGATTGAATTCTAATTACTCACTCCATAGTTACATTGATTTTAACAGACTTCTGGACGATTTTGTACCAGGCTGGTTTCAAATTACACTTAATGAATTCGTCATGACTATCGATATAAAAACTTCCATTCTACAGCAACTTGAAAAAGAAAGAAACTGCTTTTCCCCCCCACTGCATAGGCCAAACTTGCCCTCAGTTTGTACCGCGCTCACCCAGAGAGGTCAGACGGCCTTAGGCTGCACTTCATGATGTCTCTGGTGAGAAAAGGCAGAAAAGAACGGTTGGTTTTGTTCATTTGAACACAACGATGAGTATGTCTGCAGCAAACTGTGATTAGATTCATTGCACAAGTTAGTATTTTCAAACAAAAATTCAATCTCTTTCCATATATTTCATCAAAGTAAAGAAGAACTTCCATCTGCGCTCTCCAAAATACATGTAATACAGGTTAAGCATAGGTAAGTCATATTAGTGCTGGTTATATACTTGTGTAAGGGACCCCTTAGTTTGTGTGGGGGGCAAAGTCCCCCACCAACACGCAGGCAATGTATGGCATAATAAAGTTTAATTATAGCTTTTTGATCTTTTAGAGCTTTTTGAATATTTGGCCGCAGCCCATGTCTGAGTGTGCATCTGTGGGGGAGAGACACAGATTACGCATCCTGGTGCTGCTTGGGCGCTCTGGGTCCACCCTGAAGCCTCGGGGTACGGGTGACGGGCAGCAAGGTGTCTGGTTCAGCCACCTGGGGCTGTCCCCAAACCTCTCTGCTTGCTCCCAGGGTCGCTCCCTTGATGACCGGTCCTCCTGCCTGCCGGCCGCGCATACAGGCATAGACATTTGCATAAATCAATACCACAGCCCAACTGTTTTACAATTAACTTCAGGGAATCCTTTTTGGCCTCACGGTTTTATTTCCATTTACCTTGGGCAATGGGTCCCTACTCTTTTGAATTATTGCTCTATAAAGGAGCATTCAATATTCAGTCAGGCTGAAAGCTGCTGATTACATTCATCAGATTTAATAAGATATGTTATTAGATCTTATTTTCTTGAATTATCTATAGATCAAAGATATGATCGATTGCAGCCTTTAAATATTTCCAAGTCAATATTTCCCGAGAGGTGTTCATTCAAAAGGACCTAGAAGTGTTTTACAACTGAGGGTCCAAACCCTACTTGCAGACCTTCGTTAGGCTTCGTTTTCTTACTTCTGAAATTCATTTTTTTTGGGTGCAGCAGTTCTGGTGCTATATGTGCTTGAAGCAGTAGGAAATCTATAGGTCCAGTTCATATTTGATATTTTTATTACTACAACTATATCTAAACTACCGGACGCAGCAGTATCCCGGAGACCTGTTTGTGGCTGCATCTCCCCTGTGTTTTGAGCCTGTGTTGGGGTGAGACACCGGCATGGCCCCATCCACCCCCACCACCGTCCTTTCCGTGGGAGGGAAGCGGGGTGTGCGAAGCCCAGCTGCGGTGGGTCCCCACCGCTCTGCCCTCGCCCTGCGCCCCAAAGGGACCCGGCTCCTGCCCTGCGCCGGCTGCCCGTCTTACCTGCTCTCTGCTGGGAGGAGTGCGACTTCAGAGTATAATTTTTAGTGTAAATGGTAGAACTGTGGGTGTGTTAGAGCAAAAAGAAACTAATGGAGAAAACCAATTAATTTAAAATCAGACAGTGATTTTATAGCATTTGCCTATTGTGCATTCAAAATCACCCACTTAGTACACGTACCCATTCTGGAAGTGGCATAGAGAAGTTTTACTGCAATGACAGGTTATTTTCTTTTCTAATGAGGAAATGAACAATGAGTTATCCTCCTTTAACTCTGCATGTAAAGAATAATTCCAGTAGGCAGGAGAGTTTGATGATTTTAGATGTTATTTTCTAAATTATAAAGTTTACCGTGGAGATGAACTTTTTTACAGTCTCTGGCAAACTATCTAGTGATTACACTGCTAAGAGTAGTAAATGATCTAAAAATATGTACATCATCTTTTGAAGAAGAAAGCAAATTAAAAGAGTTCTTTAAACCTGAGAGCTGAGCGGTTTGTTCTCCGTTAGGATAAACACATCAAGTTAGGGTTTACTCTGAAGAGCCTAACAGAAAACAATCTGCATAAATAGATGAAATTTTATCAGACAATGGATAAAAGATTCAAACACAAAATTGGTTTTCTTTCGTTTCTATGAGGACTAAAAGGAACAAAATTACCTGGCTATTTCTTTTCCCTTAAAATCTTTTTATAGATAATGGTGAACAGATGATTCCTTCAAACTTCACTTGCGATGAATTCAAGACAAGATAATATCATCATCCATCTTCCTGATGAACCTCATCATCTTATCTTCAGTCTAAATCCAGGATAAATACTGAACAAGCCATGCATCTACACATCTCTTCATTTAAAAATTACAGCTGAAGGTTAGAAAATGTTTAAGGTCAAACTTCTAAGCTGCCATCTGGAGCTCATTTAACAATTGCCAAGAACATCTGCCACTACTGCACATGCCTAAGACAAAACTCAGCCGACATCACCTTTTCTTTTAAGGACAAAATCCTAGAGTCACATGAGCATCGGCTGAGATGCTTTGCTGCCAGCAGTCAGAATTTAGTGCAAATTTAGTTCAGTTTGCAGCCAGTGGAGCCATTAATAGATAAAGACACTTTTGTAGTTCTTAAGGCAGTGTTCACCATCTAAAAGTACCGTCTCACAAATAGTAGCATCATTTACGACTTTGCAAGACATGTAAAAAATGTTGCGGGGGGGGTATCTGCTGGCTGATGAGGACTAAAATGCGGCTGTGTAGGCAAAATAAACTCCCATTGCTGCTGTTGGAGCCGTCCCTCTGCTGTGGGTGCAAGGCGGCTTCAGCTCTCTGATGGCTGAAGGCAGTATTTTTCAAAAGTGCTGTAAGTGAAATATGAATGCAGATGCTTAAGAGCTAAACAAAACACATCCTCAGAGATGGGTCTCGTATTCTCAGAACTTTTATGACACGACTGAAAGATATCAAAATCAGAGAAACACATGGCTTACAAGGTCTAATTCCTCAGACAGAGCTCCGTGTCTTTACTCATATTTTAAGATATAGCAAACCCCACCGGCCATTAATTCCTTACATTGCGGAAGACATTTAGAGTTTTAAAAATACTGTAAGGTTGCAATTCTTTACTCACATGCGTGAATTCCTAATAGCAAGAAGTAGACAATGTGAGATGAAGACCTGTATTACTAAATACAGAAGAAATGTGGTTTTTTTTTTTTCATGGCCTGTATGGAAATTATCCCCTCTAAATGATGGACATGACATATAAAATGTCTATTAAGATACAATGAAAATTTTAACTAGAAGGAGACGTTTTACATGATTGCATCATTAATTTAGTGATTTGATCAGACAGGACAGACGCTTTCAGACATGCTTAGTGTGTCAAATTTCTGTAGTTTGGTAAATGTCATGCATTGGATTATTTTCCATAGGTGAAAAAGTAATACAATATATTATGTGTTTAGTGATTCATCTGTACTATGTGATAACCGATATGTGGAATTCAAGATAATGCATATGTATATTAATTGGTATAATAAATAATTTGATTCCATTTACAGAACACTGAGTCTGTATTTTAATGGTGTCTAGAAAGCAGAGAAAATTGAAATGATTGCTTTCATTCAATTGAAAAGCTGTGAATGTGACTAAAATCCCCACATTGATTATAGATCAATTTACCTTTGAAACTGAAAAACAGGAGTTACGCTCCGTGTCTTGTTCTTTATGAGGTTTTAAACCACATTACATTTTGTATTTTAACAGATGGCAGAATTTAATCCTTATCAGAGGGACAGGAGTTATGTAGAAACCGGTAGTTGTCTCATGGTGTGGAGAATATTAATGAAAGGTATTGTGTTTTGTTTTTCTTTATTATAGCTAAACATACATCTACTAAAAGATTATAATTGAATTGGTTTTTTTTACAGAATCTTTGTGTCTGTGTGAGAATGAAGAGAAATGTGCTTACAGCCAAACCTCCAATCAAGCAACTATTTGTTTTCCAAAATTCAGAGCACCGTTATCAAATCCATGAGACAAAAGACACTGAATGTGATCTCCACCTGGGCTTATCTTTCCAGTTCTGTTCAAGAACTTTAGCTGGCAGAGGAACCTGTTACTTTGAATGTGGTTTTACTTCTTTTTTTTTTCTTTTGAAGTCTAGAAATTGTTTATCTTCAGTAGGTTCTCAATATTTTCTTTGCTTTTGAAATGCCTCTAGTCTGAAAAGTCTGCTCACAGCTGAAACAGAATTTGTGAGCAGGCTAGCTATCATGGTGTGACTCTGAAAACACCTCCTCACCTGATCCAGATTAATTTAGGCTGTCACTAACTCCTCAGTCTGCTGAGCCTTCCTGGAGTAACTTTTCGACGCTATAAAAATTTAAAAAGCTCTTCTGCTTTTGAGAATGAATTGACAAGTGAAAAAGTGCCAGCTCTTCACAGCATACCTGCAGATGTAAAGCAAAACGTCTCCAAAACTTTTATTACAGTAAAAGGACAGAGAATGCTGAGATTAATGGTAAACTAGATTTATGAGATCAAAAATTTAAAAGTTAGAAAAGCCTAGAAGTTAAGGTTGACAGGCAAAGTTTACAGCATTTTGTTGTACATTTTGCATACTTTAGGATAGCAAAGAAAATTCATGTTTTATGTTTAGCATGGAGCAGGAGAAAGACAAATCTGAGCAGAAACTCGTATGGGAGTCACACATAAGAATTCGGTCACATCCGTTTAAATAGAATTGGACTTTTTACTGGGTTATTTTAATTATTATTTTTTATTTTGCGAATAATGCTGTAACTAACAAAGCTAAAGGAATGGTGAAAACTATGTTTTGTTTATTTGTTTGCAGTTGGTAAGCGTGTGTATTTGTTGCCCATGTTTGCTAAGCTATAATTTTTGTATTGTTGAAGATATGTAAAAAATAGCCACAATTTATTGCGTTAATGCATGTCTAATATCAGCCAGTGTCACCAGCTACTGCACAATACCTTCTTTGTCCCTCTGTAAAATAGGGATGATAATACTGTTTACATTTACTTTATCTCAATGCAGTATCGTGCTCCTTAATCATGTCCTACCAAGCAAGTACACTTAAGCATTGGAAGTCCTTGAGGAAGAGGGGGAAAAAAAAGAAAAAAAAATCAGGAGAATTTGAAATCAAATTATATTGGAGGGTGGGGGAACTTTAAACCTGAGGCAAACTAGTATCTGTTGGATGTTTTTGAAAGGAAGACATTGTGTGGCCAATATTTTCCCTTCGCTTTTATTGAATATATTTATAGGTTTTAATAACTGCAAAGACTCACGCTCAGCATCTAATGTTACATGCTCTGTTGTGGTTATTATGCTGATAATGCCATAAATACAGCGTTATGATACCTTAGTGGAAACAGATTTTCGGATGCTGCATGTCACTCAGGTGCGTGACACAGCCTCCCACAGCCCTGGCTCTGGTCCTCTGCCACCCCCCCCTCTCCCCGCGCATCTTCCTGGGCTGACTGGCAGCACTTTGGAGCTGCTCAACAAGTGACAAAATCATCTTTTTTCATTCTGCCTCATGCTAGTCCAACTACATCTCTTGGTGTCACCAAAGGCTGACAAACATTTGAAGAAGAATGATGCAAATCAGGGAGGGGATGAAAACCTATGTCACATATACCCTCCCGACTCCCCGCTGCTGAAAGCTGATGTTTCAGGGTATTCATCTCCATCATTAGGCAGAAGCTATTGTGGAGATAACCCAGTTTGTGTGGAGGTTCAGTTGGGCTGGGGAAAGAGGGAGTGGGGAAAAAAATCATGGAAAAGGGACCACGGAGTAATGGGCAAGGAGGGAAAAGTTAGAAGAAAACTGGAGAAGGCAAGAAACGGCAGAAAACAGAAAATTAAGAGACTAAAAAGTAGGTTAAAGTGTCTGAGAAAAGGAGTTGGGAGGGAGGGCAGAGAAAGGAAAGGAAGTACTGAAGGTTAGTTTGGAAAGTTTGCTGACGCTGTCAAAAAATGTGTAGTATCAGGAATTCCCCAGAACTCCCCAACTCTACAAACAGGAGAAGACAGGCAATGGCTGAAAGAGCTGGTCTTATTTTAATTAAATGTTTATTTAAGTCTAACATATTTGAAAATTATAATTGGTTTCCCCCAGCAATGCCCTTAACCAAGCCCCTTTCACAGAGATCTTTGAAAAGCAGTCAACTCACGAAAAATCCCAGTTGGCAACCCTTTTTCCCTGAAAAAGAAGTTTACCGAAATCTTCAAAGGCCAGAATCTGGCATAGTTTTCTCTTGAGTAAAGTTAACTCTGCAAGTTGAAGCCCTGCCAGGAAGCATGACGTGCTCCAGCTAGCTGCAAACGTGGTCGCTGCGTGCCCAGACCCACGAGCAGTAGCGATCGACCTTCCTGCCCATCTATCTGCCTGACCATCGATACCTCAGCTCATGCAACCTGCCTTTTCATTAGCGGCCCAGGTGGCAAACTGCACCATTAGCTCTCTTGTTAGCAGCTGAACTCTTTCTTTACCGCGGCCAGGATGGATGGTTGAGGGTAGTACCAACCCATCCCTGCTCATGGACAGTGTCCAGCTGTGGCACTGCAGAGCATGGTCTGTAAGCAGGGGCACAATCCCAGAGTAAGAACAAAATAAATGAGTTTGCATGGAGTTCCATTCTGCAAAAGCTAATCTGCTCCCACCGCCCTTCAGTGTCAGCGGACGTCTTCTGCACTAGCAGAGGTAAGACAAGAGGCAATAACCACACGCCTGAGCAGGCTGTTGTCATCCAGAGCCCGCAGAGGTAAGGCCTGGTTTAAATGATCGTTCCTTGTACAAGGCTTCTGTTGACTGCAATCAATTTTAATGTGTAAGAACAAATCCTTCAGAAGAAAGAATATCACATTGCTACTCCTGTGCAATTAAAATCCACAGGGATATTTAGGAAAAAATAAAATTCATGTCCTTGCTGCAACAGGTTGGATAGGGCTTTGAGCAACAACCTGGTCTAGTGGAAGGTGTCCCTGCCCATGGCAGGGGGGGTGGGACTAGATGATATTTAAGGTCCCTTCCAACCCAGACCATTCTATGATTCTCTGATTCTATGAACAGGTATAAAAATGTATGGAGTGACTAGTTGCTTAAAAGCTCAAATGGACAGCAAAACTTCTAAATATGGCTGATGTTGGGGAACCATGGACCCGATGTTCTGATAATCAGGCGCTTCTAATGTGTACTTGGTAGGATACTTTAATATTCATGTCACATGGTCTTTGTAATTCTAATATTAGAACAGACATGGAATAAAGGTCAACTGAAAGAAAAACCCGATGATAATGAAGCAAAAATGCATATGTATTCATGTCTTTAGCAAATACGCAATGGAGCTGACCGGGCATGTTTAGAGGAAGCCATTTTTCAGACAGAAAAATCAGTTTGTGAAAGAAAGCTCTGAACAATACTTTATATACAGTTTCAGTGTGGAAAGAATTTCTGGTCAGAGTACATGTATAACTAATTATCCACTGGCTACAGTCCCCACTAGGGAGAAGGAACAGAAAGGCTCAAGTCCTTGCTATAGCTCATTTCGTCAAGGGACCTGAACCTCTGACTCAGAGAGGAGTGCCCGGACTCCTGGGCTACAGTGGGAGGCACTTTGAGGGGGACATTTAGAGTGGGACTGTACCTTCCTCCAGCTCCCCTGCCTTGCGCTCCCTTCTCACCCCCAGCCCAGCCCAAACAATGCCTGGTGATCGTGGATCTTTCCTGGGATGTGCGTGGGAATCTAAAATGGGATGTCTCCTATGCTGTTGGCAGCTGCTGAAGAACTAGAAGGGCCCCCCCCAGCCCAGTAAGCCTCTTGGTTAGAAGCAGCCTCTCTCTATATCGCTCTTGGTAGTTGTTAACAGTCGAGGAGTTCATAAGAGGAAATTGAGTTTTCCATTTCTGAAGAAAAATCAAATGACTTGCTTTGGAGTCCAAGACCTAGGCAGACACAAATATACCAAGTATAATTTTGTGATATCAATTTAATCGCATATTTCTTTCAAACTATATGACCACCTGGATGCAGTCACAACAATAACAACAGCAAATCAATGTTTGTGAGGAAATGCAGTTAAGTATTAAGATCTAATAATATGCTCTCTTGGAAGCGGCTGTAAAGTTCTTTGTTTCCCTTTGCAAACAGAGTGTTAAGAATGCCAAGAACCAACAAGTGTCTAATATTATTCTTCCCCAGATGAATGAAAAGATATTGATTTCTGCAAAATAGATTCCCTAATATGTAAACACATTATTCTAAGGCTTAGAAGAATCATATACTTTTATTTCTTCTCTCTTCTGAAAACACTTGAAGGAAATTTTTTATCAAAAGAGTAAAATGAAATGTTGCATACATGTCCTGAAAAAAGCCACCAAATACATAAAGCACGTTTTCACATGGTGGACATATACATTCCTCACTTTGCCTTATATTTACTTGAATAAAAGGCATCTCTGAACACTGAAAAGCTTGGGTCTGCAAGGTTACTTCAGTGTGATTGCATCATGTCATGATTTCAGAAGAGGATCTCCTTCTTACCTCTTGTAAAGACCACTCATGTGCTACCTGTTTGAAATGGTGAGTCTATTGCTTTACATCAGCATGAATGACTTCAGAAGAGATAAGGAGTAGGGATGAATCAGGTATGAAGTGCCTCCTTTTACTGCAGTGTTTTTGCAGCTGACACTTAGGGACCTCTCATTAGGTTAATCATCCGTTTTGTTTTCTTTCTTTCCAAAGATTTCAGAACTTTATTAGCAGTTAGTCTTCTATCAGGTTGTTCATCCCAGTTAATGGGGCAAGAAGAGAAATGTCCCAAATACCACAGAAGGAGGATGATACTGGCATTTTTCCAGCCTCTCAAGGTGGAGAAACTGTCAAAACCCCAGATAACATTCTGAAATATTTTTCCAAGTGCAATCAACCATTTGAGCCCTTGGACTCCTTTTCAGAGTAATTTGTCTGTTATCATAAGCATACCAGGAAATCTGTGACTTAATCTAGCTATTTCTATATACACAGGATGAGAGAAACTTTTCCGATTTAAATGGTTTAGATTTTAGAAATAACTTTTACTCCTCTGTTTTTCCTTCTGTCTTTTCCTCAGTATGGACTCCCATAATTCAGATTTAATTGTGGCACAGGCTGTTCTAACTCATCAGCTGAAGTACCCTTCTTCAAGAGGCTTGGCCATGTAATCTACTGTTTCATAAATATCTTCCATTTCCCAGCAGCTTTGCCTTGTCTCGAGCACATGCATAATGGAAAAGGAAAGGCCCAGAAGTTACCAACTGCTCAATAAATGACAAAGAACATTCCTGCGTCTCTCTTGGAACAAGGCAAAAAAGCAAAGAAGAGAAGCATATGCTATATTCATGGTTACCCAGGATAGCAAAAGGAGGAGACAGCCCTGAGATTAACAGAAAAAAAATGATCTGATTTGTGATGGTCAAAACAACTAGATGGAAAAAACCCCATATATTACAATTCAAGTTAAATAAAAGCCTGTTTCTGCTGAATACTTTTGAGGATTTGTCCATGAGCACTTCATTATTTAAACAGCGTTCCTGTGGTACAGCCAAGTTCAGAAAGGATTTATTTAACATGCCATTACAGCAATTAGCCCCAGGGAAAGTTCAGCTTGCATACCCAGCTTCTAAATATGTCTTAAGTTTGTATTTATCAACTAGGTTTCCTTTCCCCCTCCTACTGAGTATAAACTTTCCCTTTTTTCCTCACCTCCCAGCTCCTGTGAAGCTTTCAGCCCGAGCTCTTTCCTGAGCACCTGGCATGTCGGAGCCCCGTACCAGAGTCACCCTTCCACTTTCCCTCCTGAGGACACCAACACGATGTCCTTCCTCAGTAAGGTACATTGATCAGGCCCCATGTGTCAGTTTGGATCATGACTGCAGGAGTAAGAAGATAAAGACAGGATGTTTAAGAGGCAGAAAGGAGACTCAGGACATTGAAGTTCAGTTTCTAGCTCTTGAGAGACTTCAGGAAAGTCATTTAGTCTTTACCTGTATCTCACTTATCCAACTCTGTATGGGGATAGTAATAGTTTATCTCCACCTTGCTTATTTAGTCCATAGTGGATAAACTATCACTTGCAATGTTTATTTACAGCATGTAGCACGTCTCGAGTCCAATCTCACTTTAGGCCTCCAGACACAACCGTTCCTCAAAAAGCTCTCTGAACCCTATGACTTTGATCAGACCTTCACAACAAAGTAAGAGTGACACCCCGCACGGTGGAGGAAATGAGTTCTGGTGCCTGAAAAATTCTGGGTTTGAGTTTGCCAGGGTATCATCTTAAAAACCAGAAATTACAGTTTTAAACATTTTATTTTTATTCTTCATATTTTGGCTGCATGTCAGAATAATAAAGAAACACAGAAACATTCCAGATTTACACTAGTGCTGATGTGGCAGTTGCCGCTATGCACTGAATGCCAGGAAACTAAAGTAAAGTTATACCTCCAGTTGCTTGTCTGCCGAATCCAAAACATGGCTTCTGCTGCCTGTAGCCCTCTCTGGGTGACAAGGAGCAGGGGAAGCACTGGTCTCCCTCATCACAAATAACTCTGGGCCTCTTGGCTTCGTTTTTGCTTTTCCCTTCCCACCATCCATAGCAGTGGCTCTCCAGGTTCCCTAGGGAACAGGAAAGGATGAGATTTCATGGTCCTGCTGGAGCGTGTCCAGAGGAGGGCCACGAGGATGATCCGAGGGCTGGAGCACCTCTCCTATGAGGAGGATGAAAGAGTTGGGGCTGTTCAGCCTGGAGAAGAGAAGGCTCCGGGGAGATCTTATTGCGGCCTTCCAGTACCTAAAGGGGGCCTACAGGAGAGCTGGGGAAGGACTTTTTACTAGGGCATGTAGTGATAGGACGAGGGGGAATGGCTTCAAACTGGAAGAGGGCAGGTTTAGATTGAACATTAGGAAGAAGTTTTTCACTTTGAGGGTGGTAAGGCACTGGGACAGGTTGCCCAGAGAGGTTGTTGAGTCCCCATCCCTGGAGGTGTTCAAGGCCAGGCTGGACGTGGCCTTGGGCAGCCTGGTCTAGTGGGAGGTGTCCCTGCCTATGGCAGGGGGTTGGAACTCGATGATCTTCAAGGTCCTTTCCAACCTAAACCATCCTATGATTCTATGATTCTATGATTCTTAGAGCTTTCGGCCGAATGCAGCGTGTGTCACCAACATCCTGATGCCAAAATCCCACTTTCCTCTGCCATCAGCTGACATGCATCTTGCAGTGTCTGTGGCAGGAACTTGCACTCTATGCCCTGGGTGCCCTCTCCGACATAGAGTGAGACCAGTTTCTGCTCCCTTTTCAGCATGATTTCCCACTACATTCAATGCACACGACAGACTTGCAAGGCAGCAGAAGTAAGGTTATCGGAGCAACTCTAAATCTACTGGTTTTTAACTCTACAACTGAAATTAGGTTCTTTTAACAGTTTTTGATGAGTACGCATTTTATAGTCATAATGAATTGTGAGTGTTGCAAAAGAAAAACGGTGTTTCAGAGCCTCTGCTTGCTGTACACATTAGCAGTGAGAGGCTTAGGAAATGTCACTGCCTGGGTTAAAAGAGTAATGTTGCTTTGGTTTTGCAATATACATGAAAAATCAACCTCTTTCACTGTGCATACTCTTTCTGCGTACAGTGCTGAACATACATTCGTTATATACCAGCTCTGAACAAAGCACAGTGAAGTCATTGTACAGTGATACCAATGGAACATTTTTCTCACGCATCAACAGTGCTGGCCAAACTCTGATTTGTTGGAGGCAAAAAAAACCCCCATCTAGTTTCATTTTCTACCACTTTTGCTGTCTGTACCATAAAAATGAACCAAAGTACAATAATTCTTCTGGCAAAAGACTCAATCTACAAACCCATAATTCCCTGACAGTTTCAACCACGGGACTTCTTTTTTAACAGTATTTTGACCCTTTTGCTGCAACAGTCACAATAAATTAAAATCTGAATATTTCCCAATCTATTTCTCAGGATTATTTTCTTCGCATTACATCTGAACTGTTCAGGATGAATGGCTATAGCAAGAAAAAGTAAGAGGAATTTCAAGGGCTCCATGAACACTACCTAATGTACCGCTGCAGTTTAAGATTAACTGACATCAGCTTGACCTGCTACCTGCCTAAAGGAAAATGGTCAGATAGCATTTGGTAAAGTTTATGAGATGCCAAGTCCCACTGTGGTGTACACAGGTCTTTAATTTGCTTTAATTTATGTCTGGAAGGTTCCCTAGGCGTACTGCTTTGTCACAAAAGTGACAGAGAATCAAACTTCAAGCCAGTAATCTTTTTTTCACTTTTCGCCAGTATCCTTTGGAATGAAAGGAATGTGATACACAGAGAACAGCGCAAGGGTGATGAATAGTCTTCATGGGGCAATCATGAATAAAATCGAAATGAGTTACATAAGCATTTGGAGAGAAAATATATGCAACTGCTCTCAACTACTTGCTTAGTTCCACAGAGTTTAGTAGGACACATGATTTAATTTCATTTTAAAATCCTTTTAAATTTAATTCTAGTAATTGTAAAAGAAAAATAATTCTGTGAAATCTAGTTTGGAAGAAACAAAAATTCTTCTCCCTGACCATAAATCTATGCCAGATTCGAAGCACTCGTTTTAGCAAATGTAATGAAGAAATATATAGGGACAAAGTTATCCTGGAAAAATAAATGAACGCAAGCCTTTGAACCCCAATGAGCTTTGATCAAGAGCAAACTTCTCTGTAATGTTAGGAAACCACTTACATGTTTTAGTGGTAAAAGCTGTCTGGTTATAAAGAAAAACAATCACATCTGTTTTTCCCTCACTGAATTCCTGAAATTAATAGGGAATGGCATAGTGGCTGTGAGCATTTCATAGTTTCTGGGGTAGAGAAAAGGGAGTATTTCTCACTGATTTCTACTGACCCCTTGTGGTAAGCTAAACTGAATAGCATTGCTGAAGAAGACGGACTTCATTGAAGTGTCTACCATGGGCAGGAAAAGCCTAAAGAGCTGACTGACCATCTCAGTGACCTCCTAAGAGCATGACATCTCAGGCTGTCAAGATCCCAGAAGATGGTCAAAATTCAGAAGTTGCTCTTAGTCCATGAGGGGAAGATATCAGCCTATGAGCAACAGTACACCCTTCTTGGTATACAAGTCTCTAATTCTGTAAGACGTGTTGTAGTGACATCCTAAACCACAAGACTGAAATTCCGGTAATTAACTCCATTCACCAAATACACAGGATAAAATTAGAAGCTGATTTATGTTTTATGTTTATGATTTATTTTTAGTTTACACTAGTGGGGAATACAATTGTCTGTATAAATGTTTTTCCAACCTAAGTTCAGCATTAAGATGGACAATTATTCAAAGAAGGGCATTGCCATTGTTTTGGGAAATTTAGTTTAGATTTCAGCCACAAGGGAGAAAAGATAAGCTATAAGAGGGATGGTTTCAGATATTCCAACTTTTAGCTTTTCTAAAATACATATTAAATTCAGCTGTGAGACACAAAGTTGAAAAAAGATCTACTGGAAAAAAAAGATTTATTATAAAATGTGCTCACTCTCAGGTACTTATAAATGCTTTATAGATTGCATAGTGAGTACACAAACATTCCTTCAATTGGGAACAAGCCAAGGTTCTCGCTACTTCCATTTGTCCCAGCAATAGATCCACTTGCAGAAGAAAAAGAGCTAATGGGAATATTAAAGAATGTGTATCAAAGTATACAATTTGATTTTTACAGAGAGAAGGTACATCTGAATCTCGCACAATCCATATACCTAGGAATTGTACTTTACATATTTTGACAGCTGTCAAAACACATAATGAACAGCTGAAAGATAGTTATTGTTTATTGATGAGAGAAAAAACCCAACATAAGCAGTTCCAAATCTTGTGTCATGTTTCTCCAGTCTTTGCAAAAATTAGAGGGGTGCTACCTTATCTGACATGCCTTCACTAGAGTTGATGGTTCGTTATATTAGTTGGGAATCTGTCCCAGACTATTTAACACACATGGAACCAATTCAATGGACTCAGTCAGTATTGTTGTCATTCTTCCCCTTCTTAAGAAAAAAAAAAATGAAAAAAAATAGTTGGAACTAGGAATAAGTGTTATATATGTTGGCTAAGCATACAAGTTACTATATACAGAAACTCCTTTCTCCATGTGTTTTAACTTGTTTCGTGTGCTTTCTGTAAAATTGCTTTAGATTGTCCTTGAAAAGTAAGGGGAAGGATTTGCATTAATATTTTGGGTCTCTTAAAACTGAACATAAAAGACAACAAAAAGTAGCTTAGATGAAAAAAAGTTAGTTATAAAACTTCAGGGCAGGTAAATAGAGCTTTTAAGCTTCAAAATAATCGGGCAGAAAAAGCACCTGGGAAAACAAATTTACTTTAGACCTAAATGAACCTGGCCCAAACTAGATCTCTCTGTCTTTCCATGTTAAGGAAGGTGCTCTTGAGAAGCATCTTTCAGCTCAACTTTTGAACATGGGAATAATACAGGCTAGTCATGCCTGATGGGCCACCCACAGCACGCAGCACGGAACTTTGACACCAAAAGAAAAACGGAAATTAGGCAAGTCTAGTTCTTCCCCCTCGGTTGTAACAGAAATAAGATTAAAAGTCTGAGAAAATAATCCTGAGCAAAGTTTAATCAATCTTGGGACATTACCCTGAAAAATTGCAGTTTTGGTTTTTCCAATTGAAAAAAAAAAATTTTCATTGGTTGTTTCCCAGTGGTTCCATGGATTCAGCATAACAATGAAGATATTAAAAAGGTAGATGAGCGATAAGCTTGGGATATTTTCCCATTTGAGCCAGGCTTCAAAATCAGTCAATAAATATATTTATTAAAATCACAAAATCTACAGTCATGATCTCTAAATTTTCATAAGTTTATCTTTAAAATATTATTCTAATGTCTACAATGAAATTTGTCATCCACTTTTCCTTTTTATGTGTTTCATATACCAGTGCCACTTTAATATGCTTTGGGGCGTTTTTTGGAAGGGGTGAGTTTTCTTTGCGGAACGGTTGAAATATCTGAACAGATGTAAAATTAGCCAACACTGCACAGTATAACGAGTTGTATACTGCAGACACACTTGTCAGAAAATTCTAATATGATATTTATCAGCTTTTAAATGAGAACACAACTATCAGCTTCGACTCAATCTAGGATAATGTAATGTTTACAGCTGAAGAATGACTGAATGCTTATACTTACAGAGGTGTTTGCTTTTAATGGCCACATTTTCCAGTCCCATGATACAACAGTCTAAAAAAATCTTTCTGTCTCTAGGTTATAACAACAATTATTATGATTTTTATATCTATACAATGCTGCCTACAAAATATTTAATACCTAAGCAGCTGGTGCACTGTGGCTGATGCTTACTAAATGAATAAATGTTTTGTCTTGTGCTTCCCCCGTGTACTTGCATCCATCTGTTGTCTTGTGTCATTTTTGATTGAGGCCCAGAGGCACTACCACAAAACAAATAATGTCAATTTTGTTTTCGTTATTGCGGGGCCAAGAACCCTACTTCCAGCCTGAGAACACTTTGGCGCTTGGTGCTGCACAAACACAAATGCAAAGAGATGTTTTCTGCGCAGACACGCAAAAAAAAAAAAAAAGCCATGCAGTAGGACGTGTTTACAGTACAAAAGTTTGCATGAGAAGTTTAAATTGGTGTTCATTACAGGGCAAATAACTTTATCAAGCGTGCAATCTGAGTGAAAGCAGATTTACCAAGCTGGCAGAGGAAACCGTAGATCCCCCTAATGACCACTGTAAAGTGAAGCGTGTTCTCCGGGTCAAATGACAGGCGAGCATCTGCTTCACTTCACGGCCTCGCCGTCCTCGCTGCGCCTGCAACCTGCCCCCTTCCAAGACAAGACCTCACCAGCTCCGACCCAGAGACACTGGGGGCCATGGTGTGCTTGTGCTTAGCCCCCAGGTGTGTTGCATTGGCTGCTTCTCCTCTCTGTTGGGGGTAATCACTCTGTGTTATTCCAGCACAGGCCCATAAAGACGATCTCGTAAGTCCTTTTTAATATAGAGAAGGTGACATAAGGATAGTTCTTGTCTGCAGGGCTACTGCAAACAGCGGTGTTAGGGATGGGGACAGGGGGCTTCTCGTGGGGACGGCTTCTCATTGTCATTGACTACAGAGGGAGACTGCCTGGCTAACTCAGCCAGTTCGTTCAGCTGCTTGAAGTTGGCACCCCGAAGCTCTTATAAATATTTCAAAAGATGACTATTGGGTCAGAATCAAACCATAAGTTTTGAGGGCTTGCCTGCTCAGCCTTGGCATTACATGAGTACCTGCGTGATTTATACACTCATACAACCACACGCACATATAGTTATCTATACGGTCTTTCCGTTCTTCCATAACTCATGAAAATACATCAGTGAGGGTTACATGGTACAGTGTTTCTGGGCAGGGAGAGAGAATTTCTGCAGACTGTGTAATATGCAGAACAGTTCAGCAACCTGAACCACTGAAACCCGACCTGTCTGAAAGCAAACACTCCTCTTTTGTGGCACGGAGGAAAGAGGTAAAGTTGCAGCAAGAGCAAGAATGAAAATGACAGAGAAACACGAGTGGTGATTACAAGTACGTGTGAGCCTCTGCGCCCGTGTGTTTGGGTAGCAAACTCGGTCTGTGAGAGCCATCCAGTATGGGCCCTCCATTTGGGTGATACCTTCTAGGTCTAAGCCTTGCTCAAATTACTTGTTTAAGTCCAAAGAATGATTCATGTAAAGGCAAGTGGGGTTTCATCCAAAATGTGAGTGCTCTAAGACAGGTCTGTTGCCGATCTGAGTCTATGAGCTCAATTTTCTTGAGAAACATCTTGGAGTTGTCTGTCTCCGCTGAGCAAACGGCTTCAGGGACAAAGGCTGAATCCTGAATTGAGTGAAGTAGATTGTCCCTGACACCTCTGTCAGGACAAGTTTTTCTCAAGAGAAGGACACGATCTCTTTCTCTTGGAACTGCATAAGAAATCATTTAGTGTGGCCATGTTTGACAACGAAAACAAATACAGCTGTATTCGAGAACTTCAGTTCAGTAACTCAGTATCACAGAAATTTTTAGGCATGCAGTTAAAGCTGATGACCCATTTTCCATTCTCTTAAATCCCAAATAAGGCATATTAAATATTCATTTTCTATTTTTTTTGAGAGTGTATGTCTGAACTTGGAAGACCATTCCTCTTGGGGAGGAGAAAAAGGAGAAAGGGGAATTCCTTCATACATTCAGAAGATTTATTCTGTTTGGTGTGATTGCTGGCATGGGAGCAATCCTTCCTCTCAGAAACGGCTGCATGTCATATGTAGCCAAGTGGTCTAAAATACTAAATTCAATTGAGCAAGACAGATGCAGCCCAGGTATGGAAATTTTGTGGGAGAAACTGATGAAACATGTGCTTGTTCATCTCTCTCTATCCGCTTCTTTGTTACATAGCATGAGGCCGTGCAATGGACTTCATGTTAGACTAACTGGTTATTGGGATGGAGTAATCTCTGAAGAGATTTTGTTTTTCCTTGGTTCTGTTTTTTCTGGGGTGGTGGTGGAAACATTGACTCCTGATCATTACTTTGCTAAATGTATGGCAAAGAAGCCTAGAGTCATAGTTTGTTTCTCACCTTTTCTTTTTTTTTTTATTTGTCTTTTTTTTTTTTTTAACAGTCCAAGTAAATGAATAAATAAATGCTCGATTAGCCCATGTAGCAAAGGTGCTCCTCTGAGCTCTTACTGCATCACTCAAGTGAGCCAAAGCCTCATGGTGAGGCCAGACCCTAATCCCTGATATTATTATTATTATTATTTCAGTGGCATCTGCCCCAATTAGGATCAGAGCCCCCGTGTTCCAGGCACTGCACACTACCCGGTAAGAGATATCTGCTATCCCCCAGAGCCTTCAGCCTAATATGAATAACAAACGAAGCCAAAGGCTGTTCTGCCATTCATCAGGGAAGCAGACTGAGTGGTTGTGCTCTGTGGGTTTTGTGTGAGAAGAGCCTGCAACTGCTTGCGTCTCTGGCCTTTCTCTGATCCCCAGAGCATGACGAAGAAAAGGGGAAAAAAGGTAGGAAGATGAAGGTAAAGTCAGTTACAAAGTTGTATGTTTGATAGAAAGCTACATGGGGAGTAAAAACAAAATCATAAAACGACAGGACACAAATGCAGTGGGAGTTAGGGAAAGATGAAAGAAGGAAGGAAATTGGATAACAATAGTGATCAGAAAGAATAAAGGCAAAGACAAATAATGACAAGCAAGAAAGAAAGAGGATTAGAGGTGAATGATGAAAGCTATGGAAATAAGGATAGTAGCTGCTATCAGAATTACAGGAAGTTACTTTAGTTAAGATGTCATTGTTAGGAGTCAGAAAATGTATTTTTTTTTTAAACCTAGACAATCCTGAGAAGAGGAAGATTTCAAGGCAAAAGGGACTTTTGGGAAATGTACAAAAGCAACAGACAATATGTTTACATGGCACTAGCTGCCGCTGGAGTTAGCTGAGGCTGGCCTAGCTTGGTGTGCTGGCAATGGTGGAACTTGCATTAGCACAGAATTTCACACAGCCTGAGCAGTTCTGTTAAAATGTAGGGGGTTATAAAGTGCTATTTGAAAATACTCTTAGATGCTTTTGAAAATTTCATCTGAGCAGGATCCACCATCATAGGTTGTTGTAGTTACTTTCTTTTTAATTATTTAATAATGACAATTTTTGTATGGAATAAAAAATCACACCACATTGTCAAGAACATCAGCAAACGTCCTTATGAACACCTGGTAATTGTAGAATAGCCTAGGTTTTGGAGGTTTTTTTACAGGCACAATTTTGGCTGATGCCTAGGGAGTCCAAGCCCGAATGCATGCAAGGGGCTACATGTAGAGTGCCAGGACCTCAACCTGAGAAATCTCTCTCTCTCTTTCTCTCTCAATTCTCTCTGCCCAGACCGTATCCTAAATGGACATTCAAAATGCTCTTGCCAATAGCGTATACTTACATTAGATAGCACTGAATGAGTTGTTTAGGGAACAAGCACCTGAAAATTGGGTTGCCACATAAATACAGCTGTGACCACCTTTGCTCTCCAAAGGCAGCCGAGACTCTTCCCTGTATTACAGCAGAAGCTTCTTGCGATGGGCACAGCACTGAAACCCATTACTTCCCAGAAACAGATATCAGCCCAATCTCATTTTGCTCTTAACAAGTGATGGGTGGGACGAGGAAAAATATGGACAGAGAGCCAAACATGGCAGCGGGGCCCCTGTCAGGGCAGGGGTGGAGGAGCCTCACCGTGGCTGGATCATTTCCAGCGTCTCTGTGTCCAGAGAGCAAGGGGTGTTTGAGAACCCGGTGCTGTTCTGGATCTGCTTCCAGCTGCCTGTGCCTAACAGCAGCAGCAGGGTGAGCTTTGCAGCACCTGGGTTCTGCGGCTGCTCCAAAGTGTCTCCAAATTCACCACCAGAAAGGATTAAAGAGGTGTAAATCACAGTCAAGGCACGAGCCATACTAATGTAAAGAAGTCCCACCAAATGTTATTCTTATATCCCACTGCTGAGTTCAGTAAACTCACATTTCTCTTGCTCCTTGTAATAGTGCTTTGCTGTCCCCAAAGAAGAATCCTCCTTAACTTAATAGCAGTACGTATGTAGGTAATAGCTGGAGTTTGTAAAGCTTGTAACACCTTGCTCTGCTTCCCCAAATGCCAAGGTATGTTGAGTTTCTAAGAAGTGGGATTGGTTTACCACAATATCTTGTAGTCCTGATGGTTAAAAAAAGCTTAATTTCTCTGGGCTTACATTTCATTGCATTTCTCACCATTCAGGCTATTCGAGTGCCATCAATTTATTATGAAGGTCAAATTATTCTGAAGACCTGACTCATCCAAAAGTGGTGTTAAGGATTTGGTAATTCGCAGGGACTTATGGCACAGGAGAGCCATATATTTCTGTGACTAAAATGACACAATAGCAGAGATAATATCTGCAGATTTTTTTCAGCCAAAGCTCTTGCCTAGATCAGCTCACAGAATGAGGGATATCTGGCTGCAAAGAGATCCATAAACAGTAATTATCAGAGCTGGGTGGAAAAAGATAATTCCAGCTTCAGGAGGATTTCAATATTTGATGACTGCTTTCATGCCGATTTAAAATGAAAGCTCAAAATGTCAAAGTTCTGCTTAGCCAGACTCCAAGCTCAGTTTAAAATCCTGGGCAGATGCAAACTGTTCCTGAAGCACCAAAAATTCTGAAATGTAAACCCTGCTGATTAATTAATCTTTCATATGAAAGGTTTTCCCATCAGGAAGAAAAGGATTTCTGAGGCCAGGCTCTTTGAAGCCCGGAGCTGGCAGCCTGGCACGCACAGCTGGTGGCCAGCGGTGAAGACTCTACTCTTATAACAATTTCTCTCGGTGAACTCCAAGCCTCCTGAAACTGGCTTGAGGATGGTCCTGCCTCCGATGAAAGAAGCCTCTGTGAGCCATCACTATTCAGAAGGAACTGTCTAGAAAATGTGTTCCTTTCCATTTAGAATCCAAAAACGGTACAGAGAGTGCCATGTTTCATCAGCATAAATAATTAACTGCAGAAGGACATGTAATATTCATAGCTGAAAATCATTAAACAAAATAGGCTGGGAAAAAAATCTTAAACATGAAGTGATATTAATCATTTAGCCACTGATTCAGCTTAGAGCTTCTCTTCTGTTTAATTTAATTATTATTTTTTTAAATCTATTCACAGGCAGATGTTGCTCCGCAAACCCACACAACTAATTCCCACATGTGAGACAGTCAGCCTGAGGTTTAGCCTCTTGCAGTATTAATTAACATCATGAGGCATTGTTAATGATAGTGGACAAAGTGAAAATGAAGAATTTTCTGCACTTGGTAAAATGAGGATGAAAATGGGTCAAAAGAACAACGCTTTTCAAAGAGCTTTGTCTTATCAGCTGTATTGTATGCTCCCAGATGTTCTAGTTTATGCAAGGTGAAAAAAAAACCCTTTCTAGGTTTTCTGTATCTCCAAGATGCACAACAGGAACCTCTCGGAACAGAGGTGTTTAACAGTAAGAAGGATCCCAGAAGCTTCATTCGGCTTTCCTAGCTGGAAGACGAGAAAGTGCTTCCATGTAAGAGCTGAATTTGCCTTGGTGAGCAGAGACATCCAGAGCTACACTGCTCCTCTCACTGAGGGGGTGATGTCAGGGCAAACCCCATGAGCCGGCATTGTTCAGCGGCGTTGTTCAGCTCATGGACCCGAGAACAATCGCACACAAATTCACTTCATCAGATCTCACTGAAGGTCCCCTTGTCCTCCTGCCTTTCTGACATCCCTTCTCTCTTTCCCTGCCTTTTCCCCGGAAAACAGAGCTCAGCATGAAACTGGACTAGGTGAGAGGTCTACAGATCTGACAGGTGGGAAGGTAACCTAGAAAATAAGAGTAAAAAGTGCAAAGAAGGACTGGTTGGAAAAATCTCCTCTGGGTGGAGATAAGAATGTCTGAATATTTACTCCTACGGGATCTGCGACCTACTATCCATCAGGAAGCTACGAGAACCTCAGCTTTAAGAAGAATACATTTTGTCCCTTTTTTTTTTTTTTTTTTTTTATGGTTTCCTTGGGTTTCTGGAATAAGTGCAGCAATTCTTAACCATGACCTCTTGTGCCTTTTGTGATGCACTATGTTCTCAGCCAGTTCTGAAAGGCTTTGTTCACACAACTAGTCCCTGCGACGCTGAGGAGCCTCTGCAGAGGGAGAAGACTATCTACACCTGAGTTTTG
Organism: Anarhynchus alexandrinus; assembly: GCA_008711295.1. Taxonomy (NCBI): domain Eukaryota; kingdom Metazoa; phylum Chordata; class Aves; order Charadriiformes; family Charadriidae; genus Anarhynchus; species Anarhynchus alexandrinus. Next base: position 4,117,594 of record VUYV01000021.1, read on the forward strand.
AAGTGTAACCTACTTGAGGAAGAAGACATTATTCTTTTAAAAGTTCATTGAGCGCCGCAGCCCTTTTAAGTACAAACATCCAATGCTTGTGAACCATACTTGTAGTACTATATATACTTCACAAACTTAGGCTGGAGCCACAGACAGATCTTGGACCTTGCAAAAGCCCCTTCAAGCAGCTACAGATACACAAAAAGTGACCTAAAGCTGCTCTACTGGGGAAGTTGATTGCTTCCCTGGGCCTTGAGTGTGGTCAAACATTTGTCAAACATGCCAAGGACTTAGGGCATCTTACAGTCCCTTGCCTTTTGGCACACGTAGGCTTTGGAAAGCCGGTATAAAATCTCCATGGTGAATATTCGCCATTCCCTCCTACTTCGTGGTTATATTTGTTATTTAAGGACACTTCGAAAGACTGAAGGGGACTGCACAAAAGCAAAACAGAATAAAGGCTTGTGCACTTGCAGGTCATATACAGTTCTTTCATGAAAGGTGCAATCATGTAAAAAACCTACAGTTAGTATTCCTTCTAGCAAATTGTCTGTGACAGCGAAGTGAGATATTTTTCTTCATTAGCTACCTAAACATCATGACCTCAAGGTGAATATTTTATACTTCCATAAGGGAGTTACAGACACATATATGCTTTTCTGTCTCATCTGCAAGGTTATTCAATCTTTAAAAATAAAAAAGAAAATTTTAATTATCTTGTGGTGATTTCCTGTACTATGTTGGGACATCATCACTAAATTGCATGAAAAAGGATTTTTTGTTCTGTTTTAAATGAAAATGGTAACATAGTCTTAGTTACATAGAGGTCACCAGTGTCTCCATGGCAATTCTCAGATGTGTAAGCAGGTAGCCAATGAAAATTTCCGGTGAAATAATTTTGCTGTGAGTTTATAGTTTTCTTTCCCTATTTATCCATTTGTTTGTCCAAGCCTGCTCTGTCGGGCTGCACCCTTACCCGAGCTGTGAGGTCTCCAGGGCAGACTGTGTGTGCGCACAGTGCCTGGTGCCATGGCCGTTTATCAATATCCTTACCTCTCACTTAGAATAAATAGGTCAGCTAGCACGTTACATACATACCAGGATGGTGACCAGTGAAAATGCAGTGTTAGTTTATTGTTATAATATGATTTTAAGGCAATATTCCTCCTATTAAGTGATATTAAATGTGAGAGAAACATACTTTTCCTTGCTGGGAAAGAAAGGCAGCAAGGGGGCAGGAGAGAGCTCTGGGTGGCACTTTTTTTTTGTAGACAGAACCAGTTGGCAGAAATGGATGCATCAAATTTACTTGTGCTAAAACCTGATCAATTAATCTGGCATGAACTAGGGCTCTATTTCTGCTATCAAGATCTGAGGGCATAATTACATGAGCCACAGCTCTTGTAAGGATGTTCAACCCAGACATGAATTTATTAGAAAACAGGGCAAATACATTTGCATATTGAGTTCATATTTCTAGAGGAAGAAATCTATGCGCTATGCCAAAATAAGAATTTAAATGTTCTAATACGAAATTGTGAAATGTAATGAATGATTTAATAACATCATTGGCATTAGCACAGATGGCTCACCACGTTGGTGCTTCACTCTGCCTTGGATAATGGGAATGGTTGAGAAATGCCACACGTCTCTATTACACAGTATTATCCTGGGTGCCAGCACAGTGTACCACTAAAGAAGTTCTAGTGCCAGAGCATGAAAGTTATCACTCACATTTCAACCGCAGAGCAAAAGCCTTGTTGATTTGTAACAACCGCTGAGTGGTTTAGAACAGGACAGAAGCAATCTTTGATCTTCTCTGGGAGTCATACATTGCCCTAAAACCATATGAAGCAAAACAGAGGTTCCTATTGCACATTACTGTTAAAAAAATTCTTTCTGAGGGGGAAAAATTAACAATGAACTCTGAAGCTACTGGCTCGGACAGCAGTCTAACCCTAAAAAGTGAATAGTGTTTGGGTGCACTGCTACCTTTAGTGTGGTTTAAGGCATATTTGAAGGAAACAGGTTTATCAAATGATGACTAAGCATTTTCTGAAATTTCTGAGATTTGCAGTTGCTACCAAGTGATGAGATGAGAACCGATGTGTATTTAAAAAAAAAAAAAAAAAAGCCCCCCAAAATGCTATGTTTAAATCTCTTCTTTGGTTAACCATGCAGTCTTACAAACCAGCAGAACTTGTGCTTTGGGGAATAGAATAGGTAGGAGAAAGAAGGAATGAGGATTGATCACACGTGCAAAGCTGTGAAGGCTGCTTGAGCCAGGACTGTCACCAAAATAAATGTTTGTTAAATTATACCCTTAAAATCTGATGGATAACAACCTAGGTAAACCATAGGACTCATTTAAGATCAATTATTTTGTTACAAAAGGAGTGGTAGCAAAGCTTTGACTGCCTCAAATTGGGTACTAATTTGTCTTGGCAGCAAAAACTTGCTTTTTAGAAGATTAAAATGTACCATTTATGGTTAGAATATGGGGAAGTTCAGAAAAACTTTCCACAAAACTTGGGAGCATGCAGATGACCTTCCTATTTCAACCTGCATTGCAGATTGTCTAAACAAGCATATAATTATTCTTATTTTAATATTTTATTCAATACTGCCTCTTCTGGTTTCATTAAAACAGGGAATTATCATAAAAAGCAAGAGAACAAGGAAAAAAACTCTGATTCCCCTTAAGTTCTTGACAAAACTGTCATTGATTTCAAGAGGAAAGAGATTTGATCTTTTTCTGCAGTGCTTATCTAAATCCTTGCAAAACAGAAGTTTTTAAATTTTGCCCTAGGACATAGCTAGGACTATCAAGCCTCCTTCGAAATAGCAATGTTTCGGCTGTTATTACTCTGAGCAAAGGCAATTACAGGTCTGCTTCTGACATCTGTGTATGTTTTAAGGCTCAACTAAAGTGGATCTTGGTTAAACACCATTTGTGGCAGTAGCGTTACCTCGCATGTGACAGCTATCGCCTCCACTTTCATCCCTCCCCTGAGAGTGTCATCTGATGGCTTTCAGTAGAATGAGTTATCCCAACACCTTTCCTCACAGGTTGCACGGTGAACCCCGGAGCAGGGAGCCAGAGGGAAAATTTGCTTTCTGTAAGAGTTTCCTTCTGCCGGAGAGCATGGCTAGAAAAATCTGAGACGGTAGGTCAGGAGAAGCCACTTCCATCCTGAAAGCACTGTTGCTTGGTAGGGGCTTATGAGTGGTTTGACACGGAAAGGTAAGACGTACGGTATTGTACGACGTTGCAGTTAGAGAGTTAACTGTTAGAAGAGGTACTTAAACATAGTTTAAAGTCAATATTTGACCTGCCTTCCAAGGTAGTAACTGTTGTCTTTTAGCACACAGGGCCTTTGGAAGTCAGACGGTTTTTATCTTGGTGTCATGGATGGTGGTGAAAAGTGTTGTTGCCACCTGACAAATGTAAAAAGCAGCAACAGACTAGTGAAGAATTCTCCCTCAAGTCTAATGATCTGTTATTCATCACTGTTTATAAGTGCCCCTACTGTATATTTGCTGTGCTGTCATGGAAACAGCCATTCAGCCAACCAATTAAGAGCAAATTAAAATGATGTTGTCAAGATGAGCATATGTTAGAAATCAATTTCTTACCTGTTTCACAAAAAAAAAAAATCCTCCAAATATTTTTAATTCTTAAGAATGCTATTTGCATTTGTCTTTTTGGAAAAAATAAAGACAGAAGCTATTTGGTAAATCCAAGAACTGCGGAGTCTGTGCCTTCATACAACCTGTATACAATGGATCATGAGTGACTTTACAAGTGCATTTAATAGAATTACTTCATTATACTTTCCTTTGATTGTCTTCCAGCCCTCACATAGGAGCAGTAGACTCCACCTAGGCCTGGATGTCAACTTTTTTTTATATGGCAAAAAAGCACAATAGTGCCATTATACCCTACTGGCTCTACAGTATGCCACAAATAGTCATGAGACTAGTCGGTAGGTTCTCCAAGGGTGCAGTTTCATAGCAGCATTGGAAGACCTGCCTCTCTCTCTCTTCCCATCCCCTCTCCAGCTGCATCCCTGCTTACTCCCTTGCACCGGCATAGGTACGCATTTGATCTCCCTGTGATGTGAAGGAGCAACACCAGCTGGGTTCATTTTCTTCCTGAACCTGCTCAGGTGAGCACCAGTCCCACTGCATAGCAAATGGGGAGAATATGTTACCTGGAACAGCATCCTCAACTTAGGATGTGGCTCCACAACATGAGTGCAAGGACAAGAAGGCCTCCAAGATGAAATCTGATGCAGTTTAAGCTCTCTCAGCTGTCTAACTGTTAAAAATTGTATTATTGCCTTTACTGGAAAATTGTTCTATTCCATCGCCCTCAGCGGAGTTCCTTCAGAGAAGCAGACTTCTCCGCCACATCTCCAGTGTGCCCTCTCTTGCCATTGAAGTATATTCTCTTCCCTGTTCACGTGGAGGCAGGCAGATACGCGGTGGTAGAGTCAAGCTGTGCAGTTTCCCGTCCTAGGGGATTCTCTGCTAGCACTTTGTGGCCCTATTAGAGCTTCAATGTTGCTGCCTTAGCAGTGCAAAAAGCTATGCTGCACAAGGGAATCTACCCAACAGACCCTTACTAAAATGTCATTCTCATGAAGACAACACAAAAGCCATCCCCAAAGTCACTAGAGTCAAACTCTAAAACAACACAGAAAATAAGAGGAAATCAAAGCCTGGACGGATAAGTCTTCCTGTACTATCCTTATATTCAGATGAAGAAGGGGAAACAATAAATCAGTGCTAATACCTGTGGAGACCTGGAATGTGCTGCATCTTTCTCCAGTGATATATAGTCGAGAAAACGGCTGATGAAAGTAATTATTTATAGCAAGCATAAAAACAGAGCTAGTTAGAACTCAATAGCTGTCACCATCACTTTAACAAAAGCTTGTGAGGGTTATACCAATTTGATGGCGTCTTAAAGAGAGCTGAACTGTAGAGAACTGCAGTTTTGTTTCAGATATCAAGAAAATCATCAGAGTAACAGCAGTAATCAAAATGAATGAACCTTACAGAAATATAGCGACTATAGAGCTGTCAGCGTGTTTTTTCCTTCTGCTCTGGTTGAGCCAAAAGAAGACAGTACTGAATAAGAATCCACTACAACTCTCAAGCACAGTACAGTTTGTGTGAGTCTTTCTACTTATTCTGATTCCTTCACTCGGGAGTATCTAACCTTACCCACAGAATACAGAGGCATTAAAAAATAGGATTTTTTTTAAATTATCACTTGTTTTTATGGCCTGTATGTATGGATTTTTGTATTTTTGAATTTATGTATTTTTTGGGTTTGCTTATACTACTGCCGAGGTTCAATGCCTGACAGCCACATCAAGTGCCCTCACCCATTCAGAACATATAACGTTGGCTTAATTGTGTCTCCATTCTATATGTGAATTCCTGCAGTGGTTGTTTTCCTCTCCATCGGACTGAATAGTATTGCTAGAATATGTTTTACTTATACCCTTTTCCAATTTCATGTACCCTCTTGCATTAAAATTGCCTTAACTCATGATGAATGTTTTTTCAGCAGCAGTCTAAACTGAAATATTACACTGATACAGCAGGGTCACTTTATTTCAGGAATAGAATAGTGCAAATTATGCCCCTGCAACAAAGTTCTCCAGTCCCAGCATACATCTTAGGATCACCTTAGTCCTTCCCTGTTGTGTCCCATGATCTTCAAATGACCTCCAGTGATGCCTCCCACCTTCAGAAACTTCACACATCTGTGTCACTCTTTTATCAAGCAACACAGATGCTGAATTTATTCCAAAAGGTAATTCAAGAAGTCTCTAGTGACTGTATATGACTTTCGAAGCACTAAACATATTAGGCTCATCTGATGTAAGACACCAGACACCTACAGCTTGCCTCTGATTCAGAAATGCTTTGCATCTTTGAAGCCTTGAAGTAATCTAATCATGTATGGATGTGTGCAAGTCCGCAGGAGCCACAACGATCGTAAACTTTGGTCTGGATTCTTCCTAATGAATCAGCCTATGAGCTTGTCCATTTCTTAAATTTTACAGTAACTTTTTCACTTGATCTAATTTTATTACTTTTCTTTTTTTCTTGGACATGGTAAATATCAAGAGGTATAAAAATGCCATACATCTATATATAGTTGAAGATGATATTTTATTTCTACTAGCAACATTATAGTATTTTTGTATTAATCACGCCTTGAGATACTTGCAATGATGATTAGTTATTCATATGCTAACTTATTTAACTGTGTTGTACAACATTAAGCATACATCTGTTTTTATATGGTTTATGATCTCACAACCCATTTTATCCTTATTTTTAGAAACAGGAATTTTAACAAACCAAACATTAAAAAAAGCTACAAGAGCTGCTTGACCATCAACATTACTTGTAGGGACATTGAATTCATCAACTTGTAACCATTGTTGCTATGTGAAATCAAATGTCCTTGGAATATTCTTCTCCTTTGCCTTGAATCTGGGCAGTCTGTCACCAGCCTCGAGCTCCCTACTGTGCTGGAATTTTATTTCAGAATTTGTTGCAATCCTGCTTTGAGATACTGTCTTTTCTTCCTCGTTAACATTAGACTGTAGTACCCTACCTCCCATATTGCTCCAGCTGCAAGTTTTGTAGGTATATGTACATGAAAAGCATATTGGTGAGCAGACCACACTCCAGAGTATGTGAAACAGTACAAATTCAAAGTATTCTGCCAGTTTATTAGATAGAAATGTGTATGTTGCATAGGAAAATGCGGAGGATGTAAAGGGCAGACCACGCCGTTACCGTCACCTCGCAAGCACCCCTGCGACGCTGCTTGCTTGCTGTCCAGGGAGATTAACTCTCAAACACGCTATTTGAGAAGATGGCTGGGAGACCACTTGGCCGCGGGACCACAGCCCCGGGTCCCCTTGTGCCCTGCCAAGGGTGCCGTGGCCTTGCTGCCTTGCAGCGGGCACCCCAGCAGTGCCCGCCTCGCTAGCTGCTGCAAACGGCTTTACAAAGCAAATCCACCGAGTTTTATAGCATTTTTCTATTAAACACTAGGTGTCACTAGCATACTCTTAACGCAGTCTGTCGAAATTGGCTGCACGGTGCTTGCTCAGCCCAGTACCCAAACGCAGAATTCTTTAGTGCATGCACCTCGCTAGCAGAAGCCCCGCAAATCCTACTCGGTTCAGGTACGAAGGTGTTTGCAAAGCACCCACAGCCCGGGGTGGCTGCCCGAAATCAGTATTTGCATGGGAAGCAGCAAGAGAAAGTGTTTTCGCAAACGCAATTTTCTCTGCTTCTATCTGTTCTCATTGGTCTCAGAGAACCCCATGATTACAGAGAAAAAAAGTATTACTTATCCAGGGAAAAAGAATTAATTACCCCGTTATCACACCGCTAGGGAAAAGACTAATCCACGCGGTCCTGTCCCTTCTCTGAAGGCGAATGGCTGTCCAGCACAGTGATCAGGTCATACCTC
>VUYV01000021.1:4125883-4153018 GCA_008711295.1 Anarhynchus alexandrinus
ATTTTATTTCTACTAGCAACATTATAGTATTTTTGTATTAATCACGCCTTGAGATACTTGCAATGATGATTAGTTATTCATATGCTAACTTATTTAACTGTGTTGTACAACATTAAGCATACATCTGTTTTTATACGGTTTATGATCTCACAACCCATTTTATCCTTATTTTTAGAAACAGGAATTTTAACAAACCAAACATTAAAAAAAGCTACAAGAGCTGCTTGACCATCAACATTACTTGTAGGGACATTGAATTCATCAACTTGTAACCATTGTTGCTATGTGAAATCAAATGTCCTTGGAATATTCTTCTCCTTTGCCTTGAATCTGGGCAGTCTGTCACCAGCCTCGAGCTCCCTACTGTGCTGGAATTTTATTTCAGAATTTGTTGCAATCCTGCTTTGAGATACTGTCTTTTCTTCCTCGTTAACATTAGACTGTAGTACCCTACCTCCTATATTGCTCCTGCTGCAAGTTTTGTAGGTATATGTACATGAAAAACATATTGGTGACCAGACCACACTCCAGAGTATGTGAAACAGTACAAATTCAAAGTATTCTGCCAGTTCATTAGATAGAAATGTGTATGTTGCATAGGAAAATGCGGAGGATGTAAAGGGCAGACCACGCCGTTACCGTCACCTCGCAAGCACCCCTGCGACGCTGCTTGCTTGCTGTCCAGGGAGATTAACTCTCAAACACGCTATTTGAGATGATGGCTGGGAGACCACTTGGCCGCGGGACCACAGCCCCGGGTCCCCTTGTGCCCTGCCAAGGGTGCCGTGGCCTTGCTGCCTTGCAGCGGGCGCCCCAGCAGCGCCCGCCTCGCTAGCTGCTGCAAACGGCTTTACAAAGCAAATCCACCGAGTTTTATAGCATTTTTCTATTAAACACTAGGTGTCACTAGCATACTCTTAACGCAGTCTGCCGAAATTGGCTGCACGGTGCTTGCTCAGCCCGGTACCCAAACGCAGAATCCTTCAGTGCCTGCACCTCGCTGGCAGAAACCCCGCAAATCCTACTCGGTTCAGGTACGAAGGTGTTTGCAAAGCACCCACAGCCCGGGGTGTCTGCCCGAAATCAGTATTTGCATGGGAAGCAGCAAGAGCAAGTGTTTTCGCAAACGCAATTTTCTCTTCTTCTATCTGTTCTCATTGGTCTCAGAGAACCCCATGATTACAGAGAAAAAAAGTATTACTTATCCAGGGAAAAAGAATTAATTACCCCGTTATCACACCGTTAGGGAAAAGACTAATCCACGCGGTCCTGTCCCTTCTCTGAAGGCGAATGGCTGTCCAGCACAGTGATCAGGTCATACCTCTTTATCTGTGCTGGGGTGAGCACAAAGCAGAGTTTTGCTTTTGAAAAGCCATGCACAAGCATGACATTTTTAGCTCTAGTGTAATCAAATTCAAATATTGCCAGAGATTTACAAAATAAATGACCTTGATCGTGGAATAAGGCCTGAATAAATGATCTTGGTTATTTTTCTATCCTTTGGGTATGTTTTAATGGGTTCTTTGTAGCAAGGTTTATACAACACGCTCCTGTGCCGTGATGCAAGTTCAACTTCTGTGACAGCTTTTTCCGTCTCTTCAGAAAGTCTATGGCTGGTAATAGCGAGGAGTCCTGGCATGGTCGAGGTAAACACAAACAGTGCCCGATGGCACACTAGAAGGTACCTTTCAGCTTTTATGATAGCCTTTGGAAAGAACTGAGGCATCCTTCTCTCAGGACTTGCTGCCAGACACTGGAAAATGTGCAGGATGAAGTGCAGACTGGCAACAGGGAGCACAGCAGCTGTCCCTCGGTCCAAAAGTCAAGGAGAGCTGAAAGTGGCCTGGCATGGATGACAATCTGTCTAAGAACCGGCAAAATACTTTCCCCACCTGTTTCTTTTTTTTTTGTGACTGGCCAGANCGGAGAGTTGCCCCCACTTTTTCAAAGTATACAAAAGGGTACGCAAATGTCTGAGCTCAGAGGTCTGACCAACCGTGTGTGAGTTAGGTACCATACACTGTGCTGAGGATGAACTCATTTAATGGCCTAAGAAAGCCTGAAAAGCAATTATAAAAGCTAAGGTTAGCACTAAGGTGCTCTTTATGCCTATACAGAGCTGATCACACCTGGCTTTGATTCAAGATATGTCTCGTGTCCATCTCCGCATGTTACATCTACTCAAGACAGGAAGCCCTGAGGCCCCTCTCCATCCTCACACAAGTCATCCAGTGGGGGTTTCCTGATCATTCCGGATAATCTTCTGCATCTGATCCAGGACATGAAAGAAATAATTTTATATCTCATCTTTTAAAACATCATCCACTCACTTATGTGAGGGGCACATATAGAAGAATCTCGTTTTCTACATTGAGCTGAAGGGCAACTATTAAAAACTGAGGAATTACTTCCTTCCAAAAATAAAAATACACCCAAGTCCCCTGTTCCCTCCATCTCCACCTCCTTCCCCACACTTCAAATGCTGATTAGGGAATTGGGTTCATACTGTGTTCTAAAGACCCGCCGCCCCAACCTAAACACTTGTTACCCAGGTACCGGCAGTCTCTCTATGTTGCAGGCTTGGGGCTGTCAATAAAAGCATAAAGGCAGAGCCCAAACTGTCTTGTTCTGGCTAGGCATGAAATGAAAATGAGTAGAAAACAAATGATGCCATTCAAGATAAAGCCATTGAAGGATGAAATCTGTAATAAAGCCTTTATTTCTGAATTGTTCACTCTTCCTTTATCCTTTCATTGTGAATAAAGATTCCATGTAAAAAGCAGAGCTGATTTATGCAGAAATCAACCAAGTATAATTGCATATTTAAATTATGTTTCAAATTTATATAGTGGACTAATATAGATTTTTGTTCAACAAATTCAATCAATTTTATATATTTAAATGTGTTCCATATAGAAAGACAACTAAGCTTTGTTTTTTTCCCCAGAATTAACTCGTCTTTCTGATCAAAGGGAATACAATAATATTCAAAATTTTGCCAATCTCTTTGTTCCCCCTTCCTAATGTAGAAGTTCTCACTAACAACTTTTTCAGACTGCCAAGTGCTGATATAGCTAACAAAGTCATACATTTGAAAATCTAATGCAACTTCCAAGGATGATAATACTCATGTGTGCCTACTTCAGAAAACCATTTGTTTACTTGTCTTGAAGAGCTTATCTGGTCCTCACGGCACTGTGCCACACACACTCAGCAACATTTATGTCCTTCTGTCTAATGCAAGAAAGAGATATTAGCCTAAATTGACGGAGAGAAAATTTCCATTAAAACCCCAATGGCAAAGAAGTTTCGAAGTGTGAATATCTTTCCTAATTCCACCTCCCCACATTGCCTTCAGTTTCTTTCAACAACTTTCAAATGCTCAGTTTCAGTAGTAGTAAATTCAGAAGAGTATTATTAGCAGTGTATTTATATTAACTCCAGTAAGCACATACTTATTTTTGTCCCAAATATTTCAACTTTTAAGTCTCAACTGAAGTGCTGATTTACCAGTGGTGTTTATTGCACAAAGTTTATGTTGCATGTAAACTTTATCTACTTCCTCAGAAGACTAACAAAACAAATTATAAAAAGCAATTAGCCATTATTTTGTTTGATGTACTTCAACATTATCCATGAAATCCTGATTCCTCTGAAATCACTAGGAAATCTACAGTTAATTTTAGCAAAACCAGCATTTTACCTCTTTCTCTCTCTGTCTCTCTGCAGGCCAAGGATGATGTTACTCTTTTAATAAAATTCCTCAATCAGATTTTTTCATTGATTTCTTCAGGAGAAAAACCTACCCAAAATGTGTGATTCACAAAGTACCTAATCTACATACCTAACAGGTAAATAAACACTTGCTATTCTGGCATAAGACAGCTTCAACTCTGCGTTCGATAGCAATACTAGCAACTCAGGGTGGGCTGAGAAATCCACAGAGCAATCAGTAACGTGTTTGAGACAATCACTCTGCGCCACCTCCAGAGTGCTGCAGCGCTGCTGGGGATGCAAAAGGTGGGGGGTACCACCTTCTCCTCCCCACTGCGTGCCCACCCTCTGGGCCCCGTGTGCCCCCACTCCTGCAGCACCTTCTGCTCCTCCTCAGCCCAGGCTCTGTTGTTCAGAGGAAAAGAGGGTGGGAGTTTAACTTCCAAGCATGTCCAGTCATTCTTCTATTCCATATTTCTTTGCACACCTTAGGGCTATGTTGGTTCTTTGGAAGGTGTTGCAGCTTCTTTTGTCCTTCCCATCACCTCCTGCACAGCCTTCTTTTAGCCTTCACGTTTATAAACAACTTAGATGATTTAACTTCTTTGCCGTACAAACTATTAGACACAGCCTTCTATTATTTCCAGTTATCAAACTACAAAACTTATTTCATGTTCCTTACAGCCTGGGTTATTAGCAGACCCACCCGTGTGGTGTGCCAGCCTGTGTGATTAGCACCCCTGTCTGCTTCAAATCTGTTGATTATCTGCAGATCAAAGTCCCACTTGACTATGGCCATTAACACCTCTCAGCACAAGAATACAATTCAAAATATACTTTTGCTAAGATTTTTTTTTTTTTTTTTGTAATGCTAAGAATCTGTTTCAGATGACCGTTTTCTTGAGGAAAGTCCAAATGCTTAAATGCTTTTGGGGAGCAAGTAAAAAAAGGGTTGAGGTGCAATAGGATCTGGGGCACATTTCTGTGGCTATTTATTCAAGTCTTCCAAGAAACAAAAGGGAGAGACTGGCAGCATTTCACAGTCATCTTGTATTCCAGCTCCAGTGTCTTGGGCACAAACAGTATTTTCCTTGCATGAAATGTCTTGTGCTCCAAACCCACTTTCCTTTTTCAGTCCCTCTCAGGACTTCGTGGTAACTGAGCTTCCCTTCTTATTGAATGTGACAAAATATTGCTTTTCTCACAACAGTGACACGTTCACATCGGCTGTCAGCCTCCACTGTTTTAGTTTGGAAATTATGTAATGCAAATGATAAAGATTTTCCTGTCCCTTCATTCTCCAGGACAGCCACAAATTAAGATTTGCTATAAGCAAGTTAACTATTTCATTGGCTTTTCAAGTCAGATGTATCAATTGCATAATTTTCTATTTGAATCTCCTTGGTAAAGCCCCTTTCTATTTGAAGCTCCCTGGTAAAGCCACGCTAGATCACAAAAACTTTGGCTGAAGTGAATCCAAGCTCAATATGCAACACAGAGCCCTAGTAAGAAGATAAATCTTTCTGGGCTATCATCTTTTTGTTCTCACATTTCACTGAAATACGTTACCCGCTGTGAGGGGAGGAAAAGCCTCAAGGGCTTTTGGTATTTCTCAACCGTGAATTTCCAGCTACTCGCTATATTTATGGCTACATTATCAGTCTTCATCAGGATGCAGTAAATACCTTTGCAGAGGTCAGTATCTTGGATTTAGTTCAATTGTTATTTTCAGTGGTGATGGAAACTTAGTGACTTAAATCACTCCTGTCATGTACTTGAGACACTCAGCTTGTTCCACCGTCTCCCTCTTCCCTCTGAAACGAAGGACAGATCCCCTGCTGGAGTTGCTGAGAATAAGAAACCCTGCTCTGCTGCCTTCCTGCCAGCTCTCCTTTGGTCTTCTTGTTCCCCTAGCACTGGGCTGATCCTTCAGACTCCATTGATAACCCAGTGATTTCTGCTTTATCATCTCCTCACGGCTTTCAGTCTCTCTGTCTGCATTCTTACACTTCATTTAATTTCACCTTGTTTTTCAACTCCATCCTCTCTCTCACATGGCCAGTGCCCCTGAATCCCTTTTCTTTTTGGGTCCCCATTCCTGATTCTATAACATCATCCTTCCTCTTCCCTTACACCACTGTCCTCAGCTCCAGAAGACATTGGAAAAAAATATTCGAAAGACTGGAATAATACAAAGAAATGCACCGGTCTGAAAATCCATCCTCTCCAATTTACATCTGCAGTCTTATATTCAAGAAAAAACATTATTTTTCCATGGTTCAGTCTACCTCAGGCTTCAATACTGAGCACCTTAGCACCCAGCCATGCAAGATTTCTGTAGCATCCAAATTTTCAGATTTTGTACTGCCCAGATTCCTGTCACTTTATTCTGAGTGAGAACTGATGCTCCCTACAAGGACTTTTTCCTCTATCTTTCCACGCCTACGCCTTCTACCCACCTCCACATGCTTCACTCCTGTATTTGACATAGACCTCTAATTAGCCTAATTAAATCAGATCAGTGTGTCCTTTTCATAGGAATAAATTATGTATTAAAAAAAAAATGTATTGGGCTGAAATGTAACCCCCCTGGAACATTCTTGCTCAAAGCAGGTGTCATTTGTAAAAATGTGCTATCAGCTTGCCTGCCTGAGACACAAATCTTCCTCCCTCCCTCTCAAACTCTTACCTCTGCTGTTTCTTAGTCACTTGTTGTAATGGGTTCAAACTCTAACCCAAAGTCCTCATTAATCTCCACCTAGGAGAAATAGATCCACAACCCTCTTTCCCTCAGAGAGCTGATTTCCCCTGCTCCTTGTCATATTTCCTCACTTTCATTTGTTCTTGACTCCTCTCTGCAATCTAGCAGGCTCCCATCAGCCTCAGACAAGGTTTTGCATTACTTGCCCTAAAAATAGCAACCTTTTCGAACTGTATATCCATCTTTCTTCTTGCCATTATCTCCGACACCTTTCTTAGAACCTCTAATCTGGTGAAGAGAGCGTCACGTCACCTTCGTGTCCAAAGTCCCTCTTCTCTGGGGACCCCCTCTAGTCTTGTTTCCAATGCTCCACACAAGTGTTCAGCTCTGCTGGCTTTGCCTGAACTCACAGGACACTGACTCCTTCTCCTGTTACTTCCAGGTGGTCGGTCAGCTCTATGTGCACCTTTTTGAATACCACCCCTGGCCTGCTAATGTGGAAACTGTCAAACCTCTTTCCCTTAGCTTTCAGCCTGCAGCTCTCTGCTTGGCATCCTGTCCAGAGCTATCAGAATGTCACCTCTCCTATTTGCTTTTTAGGGTTCAATAACAAACACTGGATTCATCAAGATTTCCTTTCTAGATCCAGTCAAGCACTTCATATTTCTATCAACCATATGAGCCAAAAAAGTTAGCATTACTTCTCTTTATGCTTCCCTCCTTCCATTTTCTGCCTTCTAGTGCTAGGTTAACTGTTGGACTTCATGATCTTAAAGGTCTCTTCCAAGCGTAATGATTCTATGATTCTATGTTTCTTCTTCCTTAACCTGCAAACCCCATCCTTTTCCATTCTTCCTACCAACCTCTTTGGCTAAATAAAATCCGTTCACTGGAAAGGAGGGGTGTTGTCTTCCTCTGCTGCTTCTTCAGTCACAGCACTCCCATTTCTAAGAACCTGCTTTGCACCAATTGCAAGACAAAAGGGACCACCACGTGTATGTAATGTGACATCTGGTACATCAAAGGACCATGAAATATGCCTGTATTTCAAAGCAGATCCTTTAGAAGAAGATCCAGGTTTAGTTTTTAATCTTTCTATTGATATAGAATCCACAAGTAAACATTGGTAAATTAATTCACTGTAACTTAAAGAGTGTTTTTACTTCCAGCTTTCATCCACTGGACCTTGCTATGCTTTTTGCTGGAGAGGAAAGAGCCTTCTTTCCTCCAGGTAGAACCATTCCTTCATTGGTCTTTCCTTTAAAATAAATAGCTGAGAACCCTGAACAATGAGTCGTGCTTTCCAGGGCTTTAATAATCCTCAGAACCTTCTCCCTTTTTTTTTTTTTTTTTTCAAAATCCTTCTTTAACTGTGGAAACCACAACTGACTGCACACAGACACAGATTTCTAGCATGGGTTCTGTAGTGCCAAATAACTAAACTTTCCCCACTCACTCTATCTATGTAGCTTGTACTGCAATTTAAGTACTGGGATCCCCCGACCTTCCAGTATTAGAAAGATAAACATGCTGAGAGCCCTGTTCCTGTAGACAGAAGCAAAGAAACATGTTTCTGACTGGGGTTTCTAATACTTATACAAATATTTTTTCCTTTGGATTGCAGAAATCCACAAAGACCTTGCCATCATTCCCTCACTTTTCACCTGAATACTTTTGAAAACATTTGTGAATGCATTTTCACAAATCTAGGCTCTCCCTTGTCCCGTGTGTGATTTGTTTTCTGGCTCATACAGAATTTCCAAACTCTGTGGTCAATGGAAATGGCCACTGGAACTAATGAAAAACTCCCTTCAGGAGGTTTGCTTTCCTGGGTGGCCTCGACAAACAATCAGGTCATCAAAACTGTTCTCCAGACAGACAATTATTTATTTATCAGTCTCATGAGCAAAATCAAGTTTCTTGCTCGGGCATTTAATTACCATAGACACTCCTATCACATTCACAGGTATCTTCAGTTGGTTCCTGGTAGTTCTTTCTCTTGATTTCTTTTCAGAGGTACTTACTGGAAGTAAGAAACAGATGAAAACCTGAACAATACTGTGTCATATAGTTAACTGTTTGAAGAGAAGTTGCAAACTACAAAATTAAACAGATAATTGTTTTATATAGTATTTCCTAAAACTTACACCAAAATTTCCAGAGCCTTCCACATGGAAAAATATTGACAATTCAGCTCTAGAAGCTCAGATAATTTCTTGGCCATCTCTTTCTACACTCTTGGAAACTAGATACTTGGTTCTGCCAATTAGTTATATCTATGTGCTGTTGAATCTTAGTTACTGTTAGAATGGAAAGTATTTCCTGCTGATATGTGACTGAATGACCTGGATGTTTCCCCAAATGCAGACAAATGTAATTATTTTTAGTCTTTTTTGCACTGTTCAAATTTTACCAAATTCTTCTAGTAATGAGATCATGCCGTCGTAACGAAGATCATGTGAAGATCAGAAGAACTGTGTACAGGAATTTCTTCTTCATTCTGTTGCCACAATTATGTCATTTGACTTTCCTCACCAATTTTCTATATCACCCAATTTCTGCTGTGTCCACAGTACTGCATAAACAGCAAAGAGAAATCAGACAGTGTTGTATTGTTTTATTTTATTTTCTTCCCTTTAAGCAGCACACTCTCCTTCCTTATTTATAGGAGTGTGCTTTTTCTATAAGTGGTAGAATGGTAGAATGTATGTGAATGTTCCCAGCTAATGATCATGGTTTTTCCTGAACGTTTTGTGAGTTTTGATTCAACTTTCGTCTTTTTTTTTAAAGCTGAAAGTTAAAATTTTTTTATTACCAGGATGAGCTTTATTCTGGTTGCCTGTAACAAGTGTTACAAGTTAGAGGTCACTTTGCTCTCAAGTTACCACCAAACTTGGTCTACCAATCAATTCCTTTTTATATTTCAAGACGAAAAGTAATACAGAAGTCCCTTGAGCTGGACACAGCACTTTTTGATTTAAGAAACTGTCATCTATAACATTTAAAAATTCCAAGGACGTTTTATTATGGGCAGCGTGAGACTAGGAGAACAAGACACTCAAATGGCAGTCCTCCATGATAACACGCTGCTTTTTCCACACATTATAAATAGATGTTTAAGATATCAATTACCCTGATCTCTAGAGCAATATCTGTGGCACACATTGTCTTGAGCTTTTTCTGTTAGGGCAGTGATCCTTAAACGTTCATGGGCATTTGGCTTTTATGTTGCCAAAACTTTGAGCTTCGTCCCCCTTTTGATCAAACACAGGCTCTGCATCTGCCAACATCTCTGAATTTCTACATCTTCTACCACCCGTTCCTGGATGTTTATGTTTCCTTGCTTCTCTTCCCTATTCCTTCAAAGACAGACTTCCCCTCCTTCTCATACACTTCTCTGCCCCTTTCTGCCCTTATTTCCCCCTGTAGTCCCTGCTACTCTACCAATAAATCCACTTCCAATATACTGGGTCCCTCATGCCTTATAACCTCCATTTCTTCTTCCTCAAACACTGTTTAGATGCTAGTTTTCACACCAGTTTCGCCATCCAAATTCCTATTCACCCTTCCTCCTGCTCAGCTCTCAATTAGCAAATGAGTTACCTCTTGCTCTGCCTCTTTAGCTACTTTCTCATCAGTAATATTGTCCTTTTCATGTGGATCTCAGCCACCTCTTTCTCACCACCATGTTCCCTTATTCCCTGTTACCTTGCTCTTTTACAAATCATGTTAGAGACACAATCTCTCAGAAAACAAATTCAGCTAAAGCCTCTGCTCAACAAAGGCAACTTCAGGAGGGGCTGGCAGTAGCAGAAATATTTGTTTACCTGCAGCACAGAGCGGTTTGGAGCCCTCGTGGTTTCTCAGAACTGGGGTTTTCCGAGGACTGGAGTTGTACCAAGGTCAACAGTTGTTCCCCTCAGTGTTTGGGACATCTGAGATTTGTCAGAGGAAGCGTTCCAGGCACCTTGTACTGTGGGCAAAAGGAGGAATATCATCAATTTGAGCCTTAGACCTGGCTTTGTTTGACCAGTCAAAATAACAAGGAATCCACATTTGGAGCACCGACAAGAGAAGAAATCTATTAATTATTTTTCAATTAGAAAAAAAAAAAAAGACTCCTTACCTTGCTTGAGGATTATTTGTGTTAATATGACTAATAATACATTTCAAAAACGAAGTCCATAAATTGTTTGGTTCAAATGCAACAAATGCAAATATTTTTAATTCCAAAGCAGTTGAAAAATAATGAGGCTTTTTTCCCCAAACTATGAAAATTCATTTAGAACTGAATACAAAGTACAGACAGTAAATTCTGCTTTGAGACAGGAAAGAAAAATAACCAGAATCTCCTACTGAGTCCCTGATGGCTGAATGTGTGAAATTAATCACTGACAGGTGGAGAGGACAATTCTCCACGCAGTGTTGAGCTTCCTATTCTCTGAATGACAGCCAGTTAGAATAAGAGAGCCAAAGATAATAAGAGGTGCTTTGCTGCATTAACTTTCTGATCACTAGCCGTGCACCTGCAGCAAAAAGAGGTTTGCCCAAAACCTGAACTGGGACTACATCTTAAATAAGTATATATTAATCCTGTACTTGCATTTCCTTTGGAAGGCTTCCAAAGTGCTGTCACTGTTTGTCACAGCCCTGGTCAAACTCCTCCCTCCCCAGCATTCACTACGCTTGAATGTTTGGTGTAGACACCGAATTCATGTGGTTTTGGCTCTCCTTTATTCTGTGCAGGCTCCTTGGTCTTCAACCTCAAGCCCAACCTCAAGCCTTATTTTGTGGGAATATCCTACACTGTGAGACCCCTCGATTCAGCTTCCCTGTGCTCAAACCTTCTGCATCTCTCAGTCTTTCTGTGAGTTCATTCACCACCTCTGCCAAAAATATGTCTCTGTGGGGTCCCCAGGAAAAGGTGAGTGTGATATAACCCCGTGTTATGTTCAGAAGAAGCAACCTGAGCCAAACTATGGAACTCATTGCCTTGGATGCCAAGCACGACACTGCCATGCCTACCACTAGATAAAGTCAGGAGGTAAAAACCAGTTCCCCAATGCATGTTAAAAACAAGCAGAAAACAGTGGATGATGAAGTCTCTGAGTTGCAGATCACTGGAGACTGGCATAATAAACATCACTGTATGCTCTAAAACTTTTTCCTGAGTATCCAGTATTGTCCTCTGTCAAAGCAGGATGCTGGGCTAGATCATCTTTCACTCTGAGTCAAAAAAGCTGCATACTTATCACATAAAACAGCAGGGATTTTGCAGAGAAGTATCTAAAACTCTTTTTGCCTCAAACGATACTGGTAACATAAAGATCTAGAAAATTAAAAACACATCTAAGCAAATGAATGTCTTTGTTTCTTCACAGCAGCCAAATGTCTTCTCTGCTGCAGAGGAAAAAGAAGGTTTTATTTTGTCTAAGCCTTTTTGCCTTTCTCTCTCTTCTCAAAATGGTAGCTAGGACTGTCCTTTGTATATAACTCAGTCTTTTGCCAGGATGAAACCTCCCTCTTTGGCTCCAAATAAATATCAGCTGAATGAAGTCCTCCAGCTACTGGTCACTTGTCTTCTAAGCAACCCACCCTGACGGACACACATAAAATCAGTGGTGGCCACCCTTTTCTCTGACGGTGCTTCCCTCTGAATGGATGATCAACACAACTTCTTTGGCATAAAGCAGACATAAAACTAACTCTAAGCTTAATTCCTCACGCTGATACATGTGTGGTTTAAAGGAATAATGTCACCTGGATAAGGGTAGATACTTGTAAGGTGAAATGTGTCAAATGCTGAATGTACATTGTCTGTCCTGCAGGAAATGTAGGATAAGCATCGTAAACTGCAACTACCAGGCAAAAATATTAATAAACAGCAGGTATTTTTTCTAGATGAGATTTAGGTTTCTATACATACTGTTAAACATTTGAAAAGTTTTAGGTTTCATTTTTCTTTGTCATGGATATATAAAAACATGTATATGAAAAATTACTGTATTTGAAAGTCATACAGGACACAGAAGATTAATTTAAAAAGCCCTGTTCTGTAAGCATGTTTGCTTACTGAATTTCTTATCCAAATTTTGAAGTACAGATCTATGTTCCATGTCACTCAAATGGCAGTATTTAAAATCACTGCTAACACCTTCAGAAGCTGATAAGCTTGTTTCAGTGCTGTCAGCTAAGTCCCCATACCTTTATCTGGAGTTTTCATATGCTACAAAGTTCAGTGACTGCTTACCTCATACTCACAGAAATATTTCAACATTTTCTGCAGTTCAATCAAAAAAAATCTTTCGGGATCAATGTGTGTCCTGGGGCAGGATTAAGCCAGTGCTCGGTAGTGCACTGAATTAGTTTTTCTGGTGGCCTGATTGCTTTAATCTCTGTTAAAAAAAAAAAAAAAAAAAAAGCTCATATCTATAAGGATGTGAATATTTTTTTTAAAAATATGAACCAAATGCCAAGACTACAATCAATTCACAAAGTCTTCTCTAAAGCGTATGGTCTCCTCTATTGATTCTGATGGAGCATTCATTTTGAAGTCCAGCTATTCTGGCTATCTCACTGCTGTTTGCAAAGCGGAACCAGGGTTCACTGTTTATGATACAGTGATTAAAAGAACACTTGCAATTCATTCCTGCATCCAGTCTTACTCCTATATGTGCTACTGTTGTCCTAGCTCTGGCGTAATTAGTTTGGCTCTCCAGTCACTGAAGAGAGCTTGCGTGGGTGGGAACACTGCTGCCACCTGCGACTGCTGCTTTATCAGAGAGCCCTGCCTGAAAACTAATGCCTTCTGAAAACTGGAACGAGCTTCCCACTTTTTTATGTGGGAGTAGAATGAAGCAGAGGTAAATCAGAACTTCCCACGTTATTGCAATGGCAAACCATAGCAGAAAGTAATTGGAGCGCTAAGTAGGGCCAGGTCTTTGGTTGGTATACATTTATGCTGCTTCATGTACTGTGGAAGAGTCCACTCACTTCAGCTGAGGATCTGGCCCTTGTCAGGGTATTTCAAATTCTGATGAAGAGTTATTTATAAATAAGTAGATTTGATGCACTCTTTTTTCCTTTTGATGAGGATTTTTTTTTC
Organism: Anarhynchus alexandrinus; assembly: GCA_008711295.1. Classification (NCBI taxonomy): domain Eukaryota; kingdom Metazoa; phylum Chordata; class Aves; order Charadriiformes; family Charadriidae; genus Anarhynchus; species Anarhynchus alexandrinus. The sequence goes on from VUYV01000021.1 coordinate 4,139,404, forward strand.
TAGTATACATTTCAAGAATGAACAGCATTTTAAATCCTTATTATGTATTGCTTTTTCTTTGTTTGCTTGTTGGTTCATTCTTCTGTTCAGCAATGTGTCAGTATGACATTTTTCACGCAAGTCAGTTCCTGCCTGCACTTGGAGCTGCTGCACCTTGAGCAGGAACAAATTCTAGACTGATTAATGCTGCACACAGTCCGTGGAACATCCAATTCCTACCGACACCGACGTGACTGCAACAATAATGGGATCCGATGGGTGTCTATCCTGCCCTGAAAAGCATCATAGCCCACACTGACTGTTTTCATTGGGTAATTATTATTTTTTAATTTGGATCCAATAAAGAGCTTCTCTATATTCTGGCCTAACGTTGTTAAAAGTTAATGCTGCCCACAATGCTTGGTGTGCTTCCTTCCATAAACTGAACAAAGCGGCTGTGCTCTCTTGCCAGCCGCAGATTTATTGGGGTATGGATTACACATATTAAACACAGTCATCAGGCCACAAAGGTTCCATCACAATCTGCCTACGAGCTAACATCATTAAGAGGCAGACTTCATATATCTTCATGACTGATACGCTGATCTTTCCCACTCCATTGACTAATGAATTGACACACGCAACGTTCTTCAACATTAGTGTGCATCCCTTTGATTTACAGCACTAAAGTAGGGGGCTGTAAGCGCTCAGGTGCTGATGAATTCCAGACAGCACTTGCACCTGCCTGACCAGGACGCTTCCCTCTTAGAAGAGCAGCGTTTGTATCCCAGAATTGTACATAATAAACGTGGCGGGCCTCACTATGTCTGCAGTTTCAGCTCCGCAATGCCATCAGGCTGCTTGCCTTCCCGAGCCAAATCTCCAGCTGCTATAAATCAGGTCATATCGATTTACATCGGTTGTTCTCTGAGCAGTGTGTCTGAGCCTTTTGGTTCGTCTGCTTTAAAGATACATCTGGGAGCCACCAATGTATGCTTGCTCCCGAGCTTTGTCAGTGCCAGGGAAAAGGGCTCAAGAGAAAGAGAACAGTGGATTTCTGCCCATGATAGGTGTTAGTCCTGACAGCCTGCAGCTGTGGTGGGAAAGCGATGGCCGCTGGCCCAACGCTGCCCCTGTGAAGAGAGGGGAGGAGTGAAGTTGTGAAAAGATGGGGAGTGAAAGGAGATTTGACACAGAGCTTTTGTCTGTTGAACTAACTGACTGGCTACAGGCTTGTGTTTTGCTAGCAGCCTTGTATTCAAGTCACCCACAGCATAGACTACCCAGTTCTAATGATTGACATGAAATACAAACTAATTTCAACCCTTTGGAAGTTGCCATCACATGGAACGGTCATCTTCCAGTCTACTACTAAATCCATCTGAGGAAACAAAAGAGTCATCCCAGGTACCATCCATTCTGTGAGCAGGGGAAGGCAGGAACAATTGCTTGGATGTGTCCTGGATGAAAGACTAAACATCATTTGCATTGAGAGTTTGTGGTGTACTAGAGAAAAAAATAGCTAGTAAAAGCATTTTCATGGTTAAAATAGGAAATTCTTATTTTATGTAGCAAATAAATCAGAATTTTAAGAAGTCTGATAACATACCACTAAATCACCCATATCTTCCCACAAAGATATATTCTAGCCTCTGATACAGCATTTCAATGATGACTAAAATATATTACTCTTTGTAGATTCCTGGTTTGTTTATTTGAATTTTGATATGCCTCATAGATTTATACAGATTTCATAACAGTAAGATGTCATAGATTTAAACCTGTTTAACCGGGGGATTTGGAGACACAAGCAAGTTTCTTCCTGCTACTCTTGTAAAAACAGCATGCAAAAAATAAATAAAGACTTGACCAGACAGTCTAACTAACATGAGCGAAAAAAAGTGTTTGTTCTTTTAGTTCACTTGCTGAGATTGTCACCTCCCTTCAAAACTCATAGCAGACTCGTCACGTGACTAATATACCTAGTCACAGTTGGCAAATGAGGAGTGGGAGTTTTGTCACTGAAAACAGAAGGAGGTTATTCTGGATTGAGAGAGGTGTTAACATTAAGGGAAGCCAATTCCATACCCCCTTTAAGTGAACAGATCCAGAATTTCATTGAAAAGAAAGGAAAACAAAGAAGAAGTTCTATTAGTGTTCCATGCTCTGCTTTTCTGGGGAGAATCTAGGTGGTAAATAGAAACTGGTTGTTAGTGTTTGTAGCTGGCAAAAGTTGAGGCTGGAAAATAAAGAAAAAAATCAAATAAAGAGTTATATCACAAAGGAGATTGTTACACTACTTGCAATCAAAATTAGATCATTTTTCAAAGCTGCTAGATATGAATGTAAGCTGCTTCTGGGCATCTTTAATTTATGTGACTGCTACTGGCAAAGCAAATAAGGTATTTTGAAACTGTTCTTAATAGCATTACAGGGATAAAATGTGTCACAGGGTGACAACGTCCTATACAGCACCGCAGCACCAGTTATATAGAGAGTAGAAAAACCTTTCCTTTTAATATCTAGCTCATATTGTCCCTCATTGTCCATAGATCATTCTTATTAAGCTGAACTCAGTAACAGAAAGAAGTGTTTTAAAAACCTAGGTAAATTATAAATCAAATTTCTAGTGGGTGATGAACACATGTCTTCATATGGTCTTCACAGAGATAATTGGGGGAAACAAGGCTGGCTTGGGGCTGGAGCATGAAGAAGTACCAGCACAGGAGCTATCTGGGAATACATTGCGCTGCCTGGAATGAAGAGATGAACCAGCAGGTGTGAGAAGAGGAGAAGACACAGAGATGGGTGCAAGACGCTGGGAGGAAGACCTGCTTGTACACAGTGCTAGGAGGAAGATCTGCTCTATGTCTGCATCCAGGTGTGGCTGGGGGTCAACTTCCAGAAGAGTCTGTGGAAGGTAAAAGAACACGTGTGCCAAAAGAAGCCCAGACTATCCACCCAGTCAACGAGGGCTGAAAGAAAAACACCCCTTTCTTCTCTTGGGCAGCAACTGCAACAGAGTTCCTCAGAAATGTAGCAGGGGAGAAAAGACTCACAAACCTTCACCAGCAGGACCTCATCCCTAAAGGACCAGCCCGGGTACTCCCTTTCATGGCAGGAATCGAGATCTGTGTCCTGCGCAGAGGAGGTCTGCTCAGAGGAAAGGTCCAGGGAGCCTTGTGGGAAATAGTTCCCTCAAGAGCGGAAGGATGGAACACAAGTAGATGATTTACTGAAATAAGAAATCTTTTAATTTAAATAAATTTCCACCAGACCTCAGTGTTTTTATCTTCTTTGTTAGTGTTCTTATTTGGCCTGTGAGAGTCTTACCACCTTGGCTTCCAGAAACTTTCATGTGTTCAAGATGCTGTGAAAAACTAGATGAATTTTTACTGAAAACCCCTTTGCTGGGTGTCATTAAACTATCTGGAATTTCCCTTCTCCTGGTGTTCATCTTGAATTGAAAAGTGTCGCTCCAAAGAAAAGTCCTGTTCTGTCTCACTCTCCTTTAGATCTGCCAGCTCCTTCCCTGCCCTTTTCCCTCAAGGCATTGCAGTAAAGAAAAGCGTAGCTGAATTTGTCAGCCTGGTATTCCAGGATGGAGAGCAGAAAGCGGATAAACTCCATATTCCTCAAACTGCGTTTACCCTCATGTGCACAACTTTCCCATCTCTTTGGAAGGTGTAGGAACTCCCTCATGGAAAAAAACCCCAAACATCTCCATGGGAGTGTGTGGACCACCAAAGCAGCAAAAGCAACCAACAATCTTAAAAATCTGTTCTTACCATGAAACACAGGTTGGATTCATTTGCATAAACAAACTTACAGATAAAAGTCTGTTGGTCAATATCCTGTAAACTGAAAATACAGAACAAAATTTTAAACTCCCTAAGTTTTCTGTGAAACATGCAGCGTGTACTAAAAATACCAACTCACTTGTTTAAATTCACCAATATCCTACATACAGTTCCCAGTGAATAAGGGCCGTCCCTTCCCTGTGTGTCTCTATAAAACTCTTCAAACTTTCTTTGGATCTCCAGCACCATCAAGCACACAGTGTTATTGTGACTCCTGTGATGGGCTTCTTCCTTCTCATTAGCTGCAATTTAGAGATGGGAAGAGAATAAACTGCAGGCAAAGTTTGATCTGAGATGACAAGGCTAATTTTGGGAAAAATGTCCCTCTACTTCTCCAGATGTCGGATTTAATCTAGAGCAAGCACAGTGTGCAGATAGTAAACATAATATCCTCCTAATTATATTAAATTACCTCTCAGGAGCTGCTCTGCCCTCTTGTCAAAGGCCGGGAACTGGCTTTTAATGATGAATGTGAACCTCAGTGGGACATTCTATATCATCATTTAGTTCAGCAAATGTAGCCCAAATCAGTTGTATAGGTGTAATTAGATGCTGAAAAATAATTACCTTGGCCTTACCATTAAAAATTTCTTGCTTGTATCCCCTTGTGATCTATGAACAAATTACTTTATTAGGAAATCATTAGAGCTCAATTTGTCTCTATATAGTACAGACATCAATATTCATTTCTCATAATGGAACCACACATTCTTGCCATAAATTCATACAACTACATAGCCAGATATCAATTTGGACTCATTACCAACCTTATCGAAAAGACTGTTTTTACATCGTAAGATGTTTTTCTTAGGCACCAGCTTCCAGCAGAAAACTGAGCAATATGAGCTTTATTGTTGGGCCATTAGCTCAGAAAATCTTTGTGGTTTTGTGCCCCACTGCAGAGGGAGAGGTTTTTATGGAGTTGATCTCTTTGTGCTACTGCAATATCCAAGTTTGGGTCTGCAGGAGCAAAATACCTCCTCAAATAAATTATACTATGAGAACATTACCATTATCAGGGCCCTGAGAGCATCCCACTCAGAGCGTTGGTGCCAGTTCTCAGCCTGTGCAGGGCGGTGGGGAGGCATCCCTAGATACCTTATGGGTAGACACTGGCCATGGCCAACCCATCTCACGGGAACTACTGGCCCATACTGTGCCATGACAGTGAGCTCAAGACCCCTTGCAACTTTTGTTTGGTATCTACTTCTCTGCAGATTTCTCTGAGCACTGAGAAAGCAGGCTACCCCAACGTCCTTGGTGTGGGGACATGGTATAGTTTCAAGTCATATTTAACAGTTAACTGATTTATTGACCATTAGAATTTACACAGCAGATGTGAGGAGGAAAGAAGACCATCAGTCAGACCCCAGGTCAGCTCCTGTTACAAATTACCTTCACACAGTGCAGTCTTTACCTTTTACACGAGTGCAGGTTCTTGCTGAAATCTGTCATTTCAGGACTGAGTAAAATGACAAGCTCCAGCTCATTATCTACAGTGGTGGCTGGATAGTCACTTGCTGCTGAAATGGGCCAATATATAGCAGTTGCTATCTCAGTATGTCTCTGAACACCACACAAATAATTTTTATACTGGGGCTTCTAAATTTCCATTTTGATGTGTTCAGGCAGTCCTCCATTTTATAACATGACAATTTTTCTGGATTTCGTGTGCCACAAGCACTTGGAAAAGGTACAAATAAGAAGTTTGTCTATATGCAACCAGCATGACCACAAAATTCATAATTACTTCAGAAAAAAAAAAGTGACTAGTGGATTTTCAAAAATATTACTTACAACCTGATAAGGTCTGACAACATTCTCACCTTACTTATTTTATCTTCCATGTAAAAAGGTACGGATAAGCATCTGTTTCCAGTTATAAAGTTGTCAGTCTAGAATCATGCCCGTCACGTTGTCAGTACTCTAGTGGTCACTGCAGCGAAGCTCACTCTGCCATGGATCTGGTTCACAAGCTACCGGAGTCCCAACTTCTCCATTCAAGATGCCTCTGAATCCCTCTGACTGTGGCCATGTAATAGGTGTCCAGGCTTTTCACGCCGCTGAGGAAATGCGGCACAAGTTGTGGCACTCAGCTGGAAGCAAATGCAATGCCAGACTCTCTGCAAAGCCCTTGCGTGTAGTTTGTCTGTGGCACTGAAGTTGTTAAAGCAGTGAGTAGACAATAAGCATTTCAGGCCAATTCCTCACACAAAAAGAACAAAGTGCTAAAGTCATCAATATAAGCTGTATAAATCAACTGAATAGGCAGCTGGAAAATGACAGCTACCTATATTATGAGACTTAAAAAGGGAAGATAAAATATCGGTGGATTTTTATCTTTTGGGTTTATAAGGCCGTGTTTGATGGACCATAAGGTCTTGCTAGACTTAATGGGCCAAATTCCTCCCTGGGGTAACTCTATTAAGTTCGATTGTCTCCCATCAGGATGTTTGGAACCTAGAGAATTATGCATGCTACAGCGGTAGTTTGAGGTGCTCCACGTTTAAGAGCTGCCATGCCTCAGACGGTACGTTAATTCCAAGGCCAGGAAGCATATATTCAAAATTGCAGAAAGCAGCAGAAAGAACAGTGCAGTACAGACACAAGCAGAGAACTGGTGCTCTCAGCCAGCACAAACTGAACGGCGCCGAAAGAGCTCAATTCTTTGCTTCCTGCAAACTGCATCTTCCAATTATACTAATTCTTTTATCTTTACCTTGCCTGTCTGACACCCACCCCCAAGTCAAATCCCGCCAGCGTATCTGGAACAGGCGCTCAGGAAGGGACTCTGCTTTGCTCAGGGGAAAGTGTCTTTAAATGTCATTCTGTCTCTCTTTAAGTTACACAGATTTTTCTTGTTTTCTGATCACCTCCAGCTCCGAGTTCAGACTGACAGCTATTCTCGAAGCTGGCTATTACTCAACAGTTTTACTCAAGGACCCAAAATGAAAAGAAACAGATCTCCCTTTCAAGCTCGGAGAGAGTAATTTTCAAACCAAGGCACCCTAAAAGCATTCCAGTGAAGGTGAGGACATTCCTATACAGTGATTTAAGCCTCTGCTATCTGTAGGCTTTCTTGGACTTGGAATACAGGTTGGGAAACATTGCTCTAAAAGGTTCACTGCCTTAAATTTACCTTTTCTTTTGCTGACTCACAACGATCAACCAAGAATACATAGTTACAAAAAAACATTAAACAAAACATGCTGTGTTCAAGATGACAACAATGAAGTAAGTCATTGAGTTTCTTACTGCAGTCTTACTTTGTTACTGAACTTGCTGAGAGTACAGAAAGAGATTTTGATTGTGGAATAGGAGATTTTGCAAATGAAGGTTAAAATACAGTTTTCTTTGGTCTGCACTTCCTTCAGTTTCATCTGCCTTTTTTACCTTTTCTGTTTCAGCTTGTGGTTCCAATTAGGTTAGCAGCCGGGTCCTAGCAGTGAGCACAAGCAGATACCAAAGAGGAGGAAAAAGACTTTGTACCCACATGACACCAACCAGTGCACTGCTGATGGGTAAAGAATCAATTTCTTTTGTTTTGAGCCTGGCTCCAACAAATGCCTTTTGTTGGCTGACAGTTCTTGTGCTGGAAAAGACAGTGAAGAAAAAACACCTATCCATCTTTGCCATGTCAGACACATCAGGTTGTTGTGGATTTCTTGTATCTGTTTTCCTAAGCTGCTCAGTCATTCCTTGCCTTTCATTATACATTTTGTGGTACAAGTACAATTCAGCTGTTTTTCATGGATCTAACATGTTCCAAATATCTTTTTGAGAGCCCATCATTTTACACATGATACTGGGGTGGCTTCCCAGTTCTCTCAGGTACATTGCTCTGTATTTATCTAAACAGAATTTCAGCTCCATTTTGTTGTTGTTTACATTAGAAAGTGGTACAGCTCAGTAAAAACAGATTTTAAAGTGACCCTGTTTTAAAGTGAACCAGTTGATGTTGAGAATCCGACATCTACAGTATATGCATTTCAGGTGTACGTGTGTGTGAGGTTACTTGGGACAGCCCGGGCACACAGATTGCGAAGTAATTAGTAGTGAGAGTATATCTTCGAGCTTAGTTTCTCCTAAGATGTAATCTAGATTGTGCACTCAAAGACTTTTTGACAATGCAAAATAAAGTGCAGTAATTGAGAATCATAAAATTTGCTTCAAAAGCACATTCCCAATAAAAACTAAAATGCTGCTGTGGACACTCTCCCACTACCTTCTCTCCCTATTACACTGAGTAACTTCTTAGCATGAGCAGACTTTATACTTCACTGCTCACTATATTTTCTGTGTTACTTTTAAAAACATTGAATTTGAGAACGTACTCCCAAATTCATCTCGAAATAACACGTAGCTCCTCCTGCAAAGCAGACCCTTTTGATGGGTGAGTCAGCTTTATCTCCTAACCCTCTTGGAATTAAAATTGTTTGGGCCATGAGTCATATTTGAAAGTGACAGTTTCAGTTGTTAGTCTGACAATTTTACATTAACTCTGTTGGGATAGTCTTTTTGTTCTCTCACAGCATGTCAATCCACGTCACTAATGACATATTGTCAGAGTACCTTAAACCTGTCCTACTTTAAACCTTTCGTAGGTAGCAGCTATTTTTACATGCACCGTACACAAGATCTAGAAATAGATGTAGAAATAGAGGAGATGTTTCTCACTATCTTACTCTGGATAGTAACCCAGTCTGTGGTTCTATGTATCTGACCAGGTTTGGCTAAAGGCCCTTTTATCCCCCCTCGTGCGTGTTGCTTTTCAGCTGGATGTGTTCTTTTCTGTGGCTCGGTGTTTGGTGGAATAAACAATTGAGCCAGAACAGCAGAGATCTTATTAATATAGAACAGCTTAGCAACTAATGGCTTGAGTTTCATTCATGTTTGCTACCATTTTTGAAAGTGCTGATACACATTAAATATTCTGAAAATTATTGGTATGGAACACTGTCACACGCTGACCTGTTTTGATCACTTGAAACATGACTTCAAGACATTAGCTTCTGCCTTGCTTGAAAGACGGTGGAGGGCTCAGTACGGGAATGTCTTAGAAATATTTAATATTGGACGTTGGAATGTCCCTGGGACATCTCTAGTCCAGCCTCCTGCTCAAAGCAGGATCAGCTGTGAGACCAGACCAGGTTGCTCAGGGCTTTAGCCTGGTGGATCCTGAAAACCTCCAAAGACTGAGACTGCACAGCCTCCCTGGGAAACCTATTCTATTGCCTGACTGTGCTCATTAAGAAAAAGTTTTTCCTTAAATCAACACTCAAACTCTCTTATTTTATGTCCATTTTCTCTCATCCTCCCATGATGCACCACCAATTTGTTACTTTTATAACCTTCCTGCAGGTACTGGGGGGACACTGCTAGGTGCCTCTAAAACTATCTTGACTCCAGGCTGAACAAGACCTGATCACTTAGCCTCTCCTCAGAGGGAAAGTACTTCAGTCCCTGACCATCTCAGTGGCTCTCCATTGAACACACTTCACTTATTAACAACTTTCGTTTCAGGGGGGGAGCAAAATCAGTTGCAGTGTTTCTGATACGGTCTAGCCAAGTGCCAAGTAAATAATCACTCTCAGGGATACCCTTGCTATACCCTGCTTAGCACAGCCCAGGATGCTGCTAGCCTGCCTCGCTGTCAGGGCACGCTGCTGGATGCTGTTTAGCCCACTGTCCACCAGCGCCTCCAGATCCCATTCAGCAGACCCACTCCCCAGCTGGTGGGTCCCCAGGCCATACTGTTGCAGGGGGTTAGTCTGTCCAAGGTACAGGACCTTGCATCTGTCCTTTTTGAATTTCACGAGGTCCCTGTTGGTCCATTCCTTCAGCCTGTCTAGGTCCTTCTGAAAGCCATCTCTGCCCTCGAGCACATTGACTGCACCTCCTCTTTAGTGTCACCTACAAACTTGGTGAGGGTGCACTCCATCTCCTTCTCCAGGTCATTGGTAAAGATATTGAATGGGAGCGGTCACAGCATAGACCACTGAGGTACTCATAACCAGCCCACAGCTACAGTACTAACTGAGTAGCTCTGTGTACTCTAGTACTGTGTATTCCAGCATAGTACTGTGCTATAACAAAAAACAGAGTTGGGGTTTCTTTCATATCCAAATAGACATATTTGTAATCATGACAGAATTTATGCAAAAAAAAAAAAAAAGGAAGTTTTTGTTATCTGAATTTATGGCTGTAATAAATAAGATGAGGTGCTAGAATGATTTTTGCTTAACAGAAAAGGTCGTTCAAAAATGCTATCATAAAGCTCACTCAGGAGAGCAATAAATTAACAATATTTATTTGTCCTTGTGCCTTTGTATGAAGTCTTTTGATGTGAACTGTTAAATGGAAAATGTGGTAAGAAGGTGATAAATGTGGAAAGGCATCAACATCAGTATTAATGGAGCAGCAATAATGCAGAAAATCAAGTTATTCTTATCCTTATTTTGAAAAACATTTAACATTTGGGAAGGAAAAACAGGGAGAGTGAAAGAAGATGGTCATTTCAGGCTGCTGATTTCCAGGAAACACTAACATTGTAATTATGTATAATTTTACACAATTACTTATACATGTGCATGCATGCATGTGCTTTTTTGTTATACAGAATAAAGAGTCAGAGATGAACCAATCTGGAAAAGAAAACAATTTGAAAGCCATATGTTCAACATGGATCTTCAGACATTCAAGAACAGTTGTTTATTGCTGTTGGTCTTTCATTTTATGTTCCAGCCTTGGGCTGAGGACAGAAAAATATAAATACTGCATGAAGGCTTGGGATGTTCCTGACCTTTTTTTTTTTTTTGACAAGCAAGCTTAAGAAACAACAGAAATCCACAGAGGGAAATATATTATAGTAGTTCATGTTCAGTTATAATTTTAAATATAGTTCAGTGAAGTATTAAAGCATGCTTCTAATGGGCTTTGACAGATACCCCTTGACAAATTTTGCTGCAGTGTATACCTGCCTAGTTGTCTGTGTCACCTTTCTGATGAAGGACACCATTGGAGGGCAGAGTCTAGAAGAAAATAACTGCTACCAACACCTCAGATACTCCCAAAAGCTCACGTCTTCACCAAAATAAACAGTTACGTAGATAAGTTTAAGCTGGAATGCCAGACTGCAAACTGGAGAAGTGAACGGTGTAGTTCAAGAAGGTGGATTTGAGCATCAGATTAAGGTGGTCCTGCTGGTCTGCTTTGGCCTAATGATTTACTTCTGTCTGTGTTGTTGCAGCTGATGCTCTAAAATTATCTGGGTTGAAAAAAAAAAAGAAAATAACAATACAAATAAAAACTTAAGTGCCTTTCAAAGTACAGCTGCTTCAAACTATAAGCCAACTCTCTAGCAATTTTGATTATATACAAGACAAATAGAAGTAATGGACACATAACAGAACATTGGCATTTACTCCTGTGTACATACATCACGTTTACTAGGATGCAGCTCATAAACAAAAAAATACTACACTACATTACTGGCTACAAATTTAATTATAAAAGTAGGCTGATTTGAGCTGCTGTCTTTGCGTGAAAAGTCAATAGAGTTATGGGAAGGACTTTCTCATGCCATGAAGCATTTCAGAAATAAGCCTCATTTTGCATCTGCATGGAAGAAAAATAATTCCAGCTCACCATTAAAGAGATGTTGCAGAATTTTATTTTGGTTTTGCATGTGAAACGTTTCATATAGTTTTAGCATTATTTTGTAAGAGAAAAAAAAAGAGTTATTTTAAAAGTAGAATATTGAAATCTTTTGTTCCAAAGCCATGAAAATACAAAATCTTGCCTTTGCCGCAACTTATTTCTGTGTTGTTTTGTGTTTTTTTTCTGTATACAACACTATCAGAATTGGCCTAACTTCAAGAAATGTTTGGTTTTGATGCACAGCCTCTTAAGAACTGCTCAAAGCACCTATTTCTGGAGTACCATTAACATACAGCCAGATACAATCCATAGTTAGAAACTTGCATAGTTAGAAACTCTGACTCAGAGTACAGTACAAGGAGTGAAGTAACTTCGGATCTCATCTTTACTTAGGATTAAATTCACGTAAATCAAACTTCAGACAGACCAAGACTGTACTCTCGATGGGTAATTTGAAGCAAGGTCTTAGGGAAAACTTATTGAAATGCTCTTTCTCAACTGCCATAGTGTTAATAATACAACTACAATGGTGTACATGGTCCTGACTGTTTTTAATGCATTATGATTACCTCACATAGAAGACATGATACGAAAATTACTCAGAATATTTTGTTTCCAAAGGGTTTCAAGTGGTTTTGCAATGTTTCAGTAGCTCTCTACTAATGATGGAAATAAATCCCATTAGATGGGAATGATTAAGATTCAAGATGTGATTGCTCCTGAACAAATTATATCAGGTTTTTTTGGCAAGGCTTCAGCTAGAGCAGTTTGAATACCACAGTTATGAAGGATAGAGACATAATAAAGACAGTTCATGAGACAAAAGAAGTATTGGCCAGAAGACGAAGAAACATGATGTATTTGGAAAAGATTTGGGGTTGGTTAGTCTACGGAAGACAAAACAGAGGGAGAAGGTTGTGTAACCAAAGAGAAAGTTAATAACTGTCCTCTGAGTCCACTGCGGATAGGATAAGATGTAATAAGCTTAACTTGCAGCAATTTAATTGCAGTCATTTAATTGAAAAGATTTAGTTTAGGCATTAGGAAATGCATTCTAATTAAGGAAGTAAGGGTCTAAAGGAATATGAGGACCAAAATAGATTGTAGGTTGCAAAATCTCTTGGAGTATTTTAAAAGCAGGACAGATGAACATCTGTCTGCAGTAGTTTAGTCCATGAAATGAAAAGCTGGGGATGAAGATCTTCTGAAGTCCCTTCTGGAATGTGTTCTATGGTTTATGAGGCTGGCTACAAAATATTCTGGAGCTCTTCAGCTCCAACACTGGAAAAGCAGGTGAACATCCCTCACCCCTCCCAAACCATCTGCAAAGTAATTCCCTCCCCAAACCTTGCTGAGTATACACACACATTTTAAAACATTGTCATGTTGACACTTTCTTCTGTGTTTGATTTGATTTTTACAGATTGCTATGATCAAATTCTATTAACCACAAGTGCTGAGAAAACACTTTAAAGCTGTTACGCACAAATACACCTTGAAAGTGAATAGAAAAATTCACAAGAAATGCTATTTACACTGGAAGACTGTATTGTATGACAACAGAAGACTGAATTGTATAACAAACTCATCTATGCAGAGAACAAAAAGCCTAGGGGGTGAGACCACTACTTCTAATTACAAGGTGTAAACAGGCTTCATGAAGAGCTTCTAGGACCAAATGTGAAATGGAGCTAAAATCTTCTCATGGACTGTTTGCACACAGAAAAAAAAAACATGGTTGACAGATTTTTAAGGGCTTAATGAGTTAAATTTGTTCACTGTTTTGCCCTTTGGTTTTTCAGCTATCCCTCAGTCTAAGTGTTCACTTTAAATCAAAAAAAATTGTTAATTAGAGAAAAGGTTTTGAGGGGGTAAACCTGACGAGGAGAGACGGTATTATTGTGGCCAGATAAACGAGTGCATGGGAAGGAGGGCAATGTTTCTCAATGTCCTGAGTCCAAGCAAGTCCTCTTTCTTTCTGATCACCTGTAATGAAACCTGAAAGCAATGACTTCAGTCACCGTGCACCAAAGAACACCCTGGGAAACACAGCATGAAAAAGTGTGAACCAGGCTGTGCCGGAGGTGATGAGGCCTGTATCTGTTTAAAAAAAAAAA
>VUYV01000021.1:4153033-4308690 GCA_008711295.1 Anarhynchus alexandrinus
AAGCACAACAAAACACCCTGCCTCCAGAAGGCAGCAATCCTGCTGCGACGGTGGCTGCTGCCTGCAGTTTGGTGGGGTCGGTGGCTCTGCTCCCACTCTCCCCCATCTGCTCCCCCATCTGCCAGACAGCTTCTCTTTCCTGCCCTTCCCCCAGCACTGATTGACAGGCATTTGGCAACAGACATGGAAATGCAAGTGACTGATGAAAATTCACTGCTTTGCATTTTCTCATTGCCTTTGACAACAGGGAGAGGAGAACATGCATTTACGAGTACGCATTGTTATTCGTAGAACAGAAAGACTCCGTTGGCCACTGCTACGCCTCTGAGCAGGTGCTGATCACTATCCTACTTACAAAGATTTGTAATTCAGCTGCTATTCCAAACAGCCCTTCATGAACCAGAACTAATTTGCAGTTGGGACAATGCTTGCAGAATGCTTCGTATGTTGAACTTGCTTGGCTTTTTACCGTGCCAAGGGTTTTCGACTTAATTGTGACTTATTCTAAGATAATTCAGAAGAGAATTGAGAATCGGGCCTGGACCAGGGAACAATCTGAAGGCTTGAACAGTCGGTTAGGAAAGTCACTCTATTCAGTAACTTAGAATAACTGAAAAAGTAGTGCAGTATGCAAAAGACCATCACCCCCTGACCTCAGCAAGAAGAATAAGCTGTTTGACTGATGCCCCCTGAGGATGGGTACAGAAACTGGCCTCCTACCTCGGGTTCCTAGTTGTTGCCATTGAAGAGAAATGTTGCCAGGAGACATGTTTTTTGGGCACCCCTCATGTTAGAACGTATTTGATAGATTTCTCGGGCTCCAGCCATTGCATTTTGGAGAACACCGATCGCTGCCTTTTGTGAGCAGGAGGAATTGCAGCACAGCTATCTGAGCCAGAGGAGAGTTCTGTGAAGTAGAAGTTGAGGAAATTTCACATGCTGCTTATTTTGTAGTCCTGGTTTGAGGTAAAACAGAACTAATTTTCTGTTCAGTACTTTTACTTCTTAGCTAAGCCTCTTCTAACTATTGAAGTTAACAGCATATTGTACAGAAACTGTTTGCTCTCAGAGTGATAAGACATGTTTATAGTTGATGCCACAGAATGGTATGCAGAGGGGCTCTTGCTTATACTTATTGCTACAACAGCCAAGGGCAGATAACTTTGTTATTTGCCCCATTGGAGAGTCAGAAGCGGAAAAGCGTAGAGGGGTCCCACTTGTGGGGAGGAGCGGACAGGACAGGTGACCCAAAACTCACCAACAGGGTATTCCATCCCATCTGCCTCACGCTCGGTATAAAAGCTGAGGGATCAAAGGGTCATCTCTCTTTCTTCAATGGCTGATGTTCAAGAAGGACTCTGTTTGTTTGTCTGCCTTTGATCCCAATCCCTGCATTCTGGAATCCAGATCCGGAATCCAGTTCCTCTCCATCACTAAGTCCAGTCTGGGACTTCCCCAGTGCCTGTTGGTGACGTGATTATCATCCTGGGACGTTGATACGGTTTTGTACATATTCCATTATTTTATTTCTATTTTATTATTAATATTTCATTAAAGTAGTTTAATTCCTTCTAAGCTCATAAGTCTCTTTCTCTCTCTCCCTCCTCTCCTTGGAGAGAGAGGTAGGGGAGAGCATCTGTCATTTTGCCTCAGTGGCCAGTTCGGCCCAAATCACAACACTTTTTCAAGGGGGTGGGTTGCTTTGTGTGTCCCCCCTAAGAAGTAGTAATAGATGGGAGCAATTTTTATTTTAAGTCTCATGTGACTCACACACTTCGCTTCAATAAAGATCCTTTCCTTTGTGAAGTATTTTGAAGTTCCTCTGGTTCCAGAAAAAAAATCACATTTTCAAAATTCTCATGGAGTGAAGCTTATGTCCTAGACATTGGTCTAATGCATGAGGAATGAAGGACATGTACTTTCATCAGTCATGCAGGGCATTTTCATCTTTCCGACCACGTGGATTTGTACCAAGGATTTTCCCAGGTTTGTCTTGTCTGGTGATGTCTGTGTTATCCTTACTATCAATAGTAAATAATGTCATTATAGTGTTAAAAGAAAGAAAAAAAAAAAAAGGAAAAGACTTCCCAGGAAGAAATTATCCTTTTTAAAGTATAGTGTGACTCCCCACTCCCAAAGACATGTGAATCTTGATGATTGTTCTTAAAACCGGAATATGTATGCGCGAGCGTGAGAGAAAGGTAGAGGGAAATAAATACTTTTCAGTGCCCTAACTTGGGAGTTTTGGTTAGCCTCCAGAGTCTTCAGTGGTAATGGATCTGTCAGTCAAGCACACTTTGCATTCAGCCGACATCGCAACCTCAAAACTCTTTGAGGAGCCTTTCCCCGCTGCAAGGCTCCCACTCATTTCATGGCATCCAGTTGCCACGTGTGGTTCTGAGCAGGAGGGAAAGAGTCCTCTTATCGGGAGGGGGCAGCCCTGAGCACAAGCTGAACTTTGTGGCTTTCAGGAGATGATTTTAGAGCAAGACACGGTCTCCACCTTACATACCTTTACAGCATAGATTTTTATGTACACAGCAGCCCCAAAGGCAGTTCAAAATCTATATGGAGACCACAGTCAGCACAGTCTCTGAATTATTATTCTGCCTGTATTGCTTATTGAGATCAGACCTTAGTGACTAAACTCATTACTATACCATGCAGGCAAAACAGCTTGTGTTGTGTCAAAGCAGCGAGGACTTTCCTCAATATAAAAAGAAAATTAGTTTTGCAACACTGACCAAGACAACTGATGAACCACTCTTCTGCAACATTTGTAATTTGCGGAACCACAGGCTGGCACTGCTCCATGTAATGATCATTTGCTATCCAATATACATTAGGAAAAAAAATAAGTAAGTCTTCACTTTCTCCATTGGTGATATAAAAGGGAAAAATAAATAAGGCAAATTGTTGATATATATATATCTCATGTTTCTGCTGAATGACACTGGTGATTATTGAGTTTTTTCAGTTAACATTGCCTGTAAAGATACACAGCTAAGATAAGGTTCAGCACTTGTTTGAGTCTTCTTCTGATAAAACAAAGCACCATTTCTGCCTTTAAGTTGCCATTAAAATATCTCCTCTGGACATGAACTACTCTAGTTTTGTTTCCCTGTGCTGTTACCTGAAGTACTGATGGGTGCCATGGAGGGCATAACAAAAGCAGAACACACATCATCATAACAAGCTGACACAAGACAGCCTTGGATGAAGGACCTTTTCAAACCTGATGCCTCCCAAGACACCCACTAATAGCTGAGACAGCAGAGATTTAATCTGACGTAAAGCAATTGGACAGAAACTGTGTGTGTGCGTGTCTGTGTGTGCATGTGCAGTGCTATGAGATGTCACAAACTTCTATTTTATAACTCAGACATAAACATTTGCTCCAGGCAAAACACAGCACACAGTGTTCCATCCAGGGAACAATTTTTTTTAAAAACAAATTAAAAAATATCAATTTGCTCTTTTTTAAATTTATGAGTGCCGATATTTCCTGTTCCCCTCTTCTACCATCCACCCACACCTCTCCACACGTGACTCAGTAGGGATTTGATTTATTGGAATTAATTTGTCAAATTATTAGTTCATAACATGGAGTAATGGCTTTGCAATTCTTTTTGGGGAAGTGGTAGAAGTATAGTTGTTAGAACAGAGGAATACCTAATGTGAGGGCAGAGTGCCTGCCTGTGACAGTACAGGGTTTCCTGAGACTGTGTGGTCTCCCCTTTGCTTGTCCCTGTACAGAAAGGAACAGCTTAATTACTCCCGGGGAAATTCTCCCCTGGTCCTGGAAATGTCATGGTAGCAAATTGACTCCGACAACATGGGATTTCCAACTCCTTGCATTTACAAACTTGTCTGGATTTGCTATGCCAGTATATTTGGATTTTTTAACTCCGGAGGAGCAGTATTACCTCAGGCAGCTTACATTTTCCTGCCTTTTCTTCAAACATTGGATACAAAATAAGAAAAGGGCGAAGCTCTCTATTGCAAAACTGGAAGCAGTATGAAAACAGGAGATCACAAAACAAAGAAAAGGCAGGTTTGGAACCCCCCTGATGCTGGTCCCCTGGTCCTTGCTGGTAGATGGGACGAGGCTGTGGCAGTAGAGAGCACAAAGCCACCCCTGTTGTACCAAAGTCCCCAGTCCTGCCTTCCAAAATGGGACACTAAGGCTTCACTGGAGCTGGCAGTCCAGCTCACTAACACTTTCCCTCCTATGGGAAGCAAGCAACACTGTGAAGGACCTGCAGATGAGCAATTAGCACTGTGCTGATGAGTAGTTGAGAGTTCTGATTTGCTTTGGACCAGTCTGACATGGGATAGGGTAGGAAGCCACAAGCAAAAAGGGTGAAATTTCCTCTCTTCCAAAGGTGTGAGAGGAGAGTGAGGCTCACTAACAACATACTCCTCTGTCCTGGAGGGGCCACTGAGGGACATCTCCCTTTCAGTTCAGAGCTCTGTGATTCACTGAGGGTTGTGGCTGCTCCTGGGGGTATTGTATTTGTGGGACCTTTTGAATACTTCAGCATCAGTTTTCATCTTGGGAAGGATGCTGTTTCATGCAGATTTCTGAACATATAGTTCTTTAAAGTTGTAATATTTGAAGCCCTTTGAATCTCAATCACAGAGACACTAACATTTTCTCCTACTTTTTTTTTTTTAATTGTCTCTCCTTTTCTAGTTTAAAATATCTCCACAATGTGTAGGGTAAAGTATGATTTGTGAGTCTCAGATATTTATTAAAACCAAGGATGCTCCTTGCAGAGTTTGTGAAACTCCTCTGAAAGGTATCTCTTGTTGGGTGGAGAGACCTCCTTCTTGAAAGAGGTCCTGGCTTCCTCAGCAACAAACCCAGCACAAGGAACAGCTCTGTCTGCATGCCCACCTTCACACCCATGCCTGCTAGAGTTCAGCATGTGAAAGGAGACTTTCCGTGAGGTCGTCCCTGTTTTAACCTTCTCTGCCTTAACCTTCTCTGCCTTGCATTGCATGGGAAAGGGAGCGTGAGGACCTGTATTGCTCATGGACTTCATGAACACAACATTGCTAAAATAAACCTTAAATTGCTGTGAAGCCTGCAAACGCTGATACAGATGATGGACAGGGAACTTCAGTCAAGTTGCCTTTGTTTGTTATAGTCTTTGAATTTTTGCTGATCGTAATCGGTTTCATAGTCTGACTGCAACTAGAAAGGGATTATTTCTTTTCCTCTGGAATTTAAGGATGAGCATATTTGCTCAGAGGATAGACGAGACCAAATTAGAACATACTACTGGGGCATAATAAATTCACAGTAATTGCAAGCTAGTGTTCCTTAATTCTTCAGACACCATCATCTGTAAATATTCTGATCCTTTCATAGTTAACTCATTTGTGCTTTTGTCCTTATTGAATTAACTGTTGTATTTTCTTTCATGCTGTCTCCTGAGGGAAACCCCTTTTAAATCTTTTTGGTTTAATTCCATTAATTGGCATATTGTCTGGTCTTACGTTTCCCCTCCTGGGTCTTGAACTTATGTTCCCTCAGTTCTTAAATTCCTCAGCTATATTTCTGCAGCTTTGACTGACAACTTGCTTGATCAGAGGACAAAGCATGTGCTTTCTTATCTTTTACTTCCAGGCTAATGTTTAACAATGTAGTCAGTTTATCAGTCAATTTGTTAAGCCGGGGTGAGAGTTCTCTGTTCTGAAGTCATCACAAAAATCAATAATAATCAATTCATTTATTCTAGGCTACATTAAATTATTATTAACTATAATAATTAAAAATAAATAATTTAAAGGTCCTCAAGCCTTTACTGATTTATGGGTAGTTCTTGCTTTTGCCCTTTGCTAGCAACTTGCACATTTTTAATCCTTTTTCGGTTACATTAATGAAGACAGCAACTAAATCATACAGCCTTTTTAGTTTGAAAAATCAGAGGGTGAAAGTTTTGCTTTCAGCATCATAACTTCCCCCTTTATATTAGCAGAGGAATGAATGTGCAGGAAGTATGCAGCATGAAGCAGAAAAAGAAGTGGTTTCGCTGGAGCATTATTGCAGTAGCAAGAAAAATGGGTTGAAAAACATAGACCTCATACTACTCCTAGTCAATACATTTTATGGTTATAATAAACTGAATTAATGATACATTGAAAACATTTTGTTATTGCTTTTTTTTTTTTTTTACAGGACACAACAAAACCCATGCAATAACTTTACTGTAAGTTACTCGCAGGAATTATATCAAGCTATAGCCTTGAGTATATCTCCAACCAAAGCATATCATGAACCAAACAACAGAAAAGTAGGACAGAAAGACATCCAAAGCAGTGATGAGGTTAAGCAAGAGCAGAATGATCACATCCTTCCCAAATGTGTCCACCCTGGTCTCCTTTATATCAACATGTCCCTGGTCTTGACCAGAGTGTAAGGTGCAATTTTCAGGGGTAGGAAGAACTGGTTCCATAAAAGCTTTCCTTAGGACCCAGGAAGATTCTGATATGAAAACCAGTGGTACTTTAAACATCATAGAGTCTTTCTTTGTATCTGCTCCTTGCTATAGAGCAAGACTCTGCATATATATATATATATTTTTAAATCTGTGAAAAGGCAACAGCTGCGTAGGTTCTAAATAAGCCAGCCCACTGAGAACTGTTCAATTCATGGCTCACAGAAATAATGACCTCTCATTTAATCAGCAAAGACCACATTCAGATCTTTCCTTAGGCAAGCTCTCGCTCAAGCCAAGGCCTGAGGAAAGGATAACTAAAAATCCATGAAAATTGCTGACGGTGTAAATTGCTGCTGGACAACTTCAAAGTGGATTTTGCTATTATAAGTCTTCAGGGTATGGCCCACAGCTGTATGCATCCATTCAAATTTAATGAAAAAGAAATTGTATACTTCACCGTGCTTCACCTGAGAGGTGTTTCGTTGTTGGAAGTGGAGTACGACCCACCTGGCTTAGCTCATGCATTTGTTTGTTCACAGTGGCCAGATGGTAGCAGCTAGATTAGAAACAGCAGACATCCTGGGGAGCATATGAGCTGCTCAGCCTTGTCAAAAGTTCTGTGTTTAACTTGGATCCCATAATGACACAACCTAAATAAATGATCACAAGCAGTGTTACTTAGCCTTGCACAAAGCAGAGAGGACTTTAACACATTCTTTTCAGCTGTCATTCTTCTTACCTTACCCTCTGAAAATACTGATTCATAACTTTTTTAGTTATGCCTATGGGCACATAGAATATTATCAGTTTTAAATGAGGGAGTCTGCCAAGGTTCAGAAATGAACCTAGTCTCTGCTCCAGAACTACTTCAAGGTGAGAGCACATATTTAAAAATGTAGTTTGAAAACTTGAGGGAAGGGACATCCCGGCTCATTGCGTTTGTATGTCCTTGTTACCATGAACAGCATTTGCCTTAAATACTTTTCATGAGTCTCATCATAAAACTTGTTCAAGTTTTTCATCTGCACTGCCCCTGCTAGCAGGCTATGTCTGAATTTCAGTGCTCCGCTCCTTACAAACCTTCTCATTTCTGCTCTGAATACATTTCTTGTCAGTTTGCTTGTGCTTGTAATGACATATTGAGTTAAGCAGATCCCTTTTTTAAGAAAAGAGCTCTTTATATGGGTATTTCTTTACATATGATGGACGGAAAGACTAGCTGAGTGAGAAACTTGAACTGAAGTTTACGAGGAGTAAGCCTTCCCATGAAACCTGCACCTCCATAGCCTCCATTTAAGGGAGAGTTAACATTTCCTTACTATCAAAGCCACGATTTTGTTCCACGGTAGGGCATCTGTGCATTTTCAGTTCTCAGCTTTCTGAGATACCCAGGTCCATGAATGCAGCTTTCAGTTACCAGACAGTGCTGGACCCTCACAAGTGTCATGTTGATGTCTTAAGATTTTAGATTTTTTTAACCTAAATCTTCTGTGCTTGCTCCATGTCTTCCCCTGCTGTGTTTTAAACGAGCCGATCACCAGGGGAGCCACAAGAGCTTAGTGGAGAATGGTGTGCAGGCAAGCAGTGACATTCCGGAGGGATGCATGCCAAGAAAAACAGCCCACAGCTTGTAACCACATCAAGCATAACACAATTTCACACATCTATTGGTATAGGCAATAGACAGCTCCTGTAACAAGACTTTTCAAGATGGAGAGCCATTTCAAATCCAGTGTTTCTTACAATACTGTGCCTTGCTTTTAGTATATGTATGCTGCCAGGAAGGCTAACAGAGGTACAACACGTGTAATTCACTTGGTCTTACTAATACCAGCCCTGTCCCCATAAATTAAGCAGTCAGTTACACTAATATTTGCGGCAGATTTCAGTGAACAAGAAATCCTCATATTCAAATAATCCACTAGATTGTACCTATTATGAATTTGACTCTACCCAATTTTTTTTGTCCTCTCTTGACACCATTGGTTTGGGGAAATATTCTGTTATTAACATAACCAATACGGATATAGCACCTTTGTATGACCCAGTTGCATTCCCTGGGAACTGGAAACTTCAGTCAGTTTGGTGGTGTCCATGAAACCAGATCCTTAAGTCAGTTAAATTACAACAAAAGCGACTGTGTAATTCAGACCAGAAAGATAAAACAAGAACAGCAGGCCACAGATGTACATGTCAGAAAGAAGGCTGCATCTACCAGAAAAAAAGAAAAGTCAAAAGCTCCACTTTCTCTGACTCATGAGAGGCTCGATCAATCAGAGAACAAAAAAAAACCCTACACAATTTGCTTGGTTTCAAGGTGAGCAATCACATGATCACAAGTGATCCTTTTTCAGAGCAACACCCACTCAAGCCAAAGCAGCAGAGCAAATCAGGACTTAGAATCATAGAATTGCTGAGGTTGGAAGGGACCTTTAAGATCATCAAGTCCAACCATTGACCTACCCTGACAAAACCACTTCTAAACCATGTCCCCAAGTACCACATCTACCCTTTTTTTTAAACACCTCCAGGGATGGCGAATCCACCACCTCCCTGGGCAGCCTATTCCAATGTTTAATAACCCTTTCAGTGAAAAAATGTTTCCTAATATCCAATCTAAACCTTGCCTGGCATAACTTGAGCCCATTTCCTCTCATCCTATCACTTGTCACTTAGCTCACACAATTCACACAGAAGGCAGAACGCTGGGCTATACAGAGCTTTGTACCACTGCCCTTAAAAGATGCACTATTTTAAAAGAAATAGTCCAACAGATACAGTTCTAGTTGGAACCCTACTGATAAAAGTATGATGGTATTTCATACCTGTGCAGCTTATTCTCCTTCCTTCACCAGAAAAGGTACATGAGTATCAAGACTTCTTTTAGTGACTGTAAGTGTAACCTCTTGGTCTAGAGACTTACGTGCCACTTTCACACCTGATCGGAGGCATCTGAATCACTGCAGCATTTCAACATGTTTCTGCTCGCTGGCTCAGACCTGGCAGCAATGTGACTTTAAAGGTTCCCAGTTTTGCTATGAGATATTTAAATTATGTAAAACCTTAAACAAATATATCTCTATTTTGCAGCTCCGCCATCTGAAAATACTCAAGCCTGTTCAGAAATCAACCTCAGCCATTCCTGCTTTATCCATTTATTCACATCCCTATGAGGACACCCTCAGTTTTATCCTTCATTTTCCATTGCTAAACTTCCCTTTGCAAGTTCCATGAAAACTGAATTTGATCAAGGAAATTCATATAATTTGTTCAGTGTATACTTATGCTTCAGACACACAGATGCCTGAAAAGTACCTGTAATAATTTTCACAAAAATTGATCCATTGCTTCTTACGTGAATCTCAATAATTTTAATAACATTTCAAAATTTGGTACTCCAGTACAAATGTGGGGAGTTCAGAGTCATACACAACTAACCCCTAAATATGCAATGCATCATGTTATTGGAGGGCCCCTTCAGATTCTGAAGAAATTTTTTTTGGAGGAGGAAATAGAGAAAAAAAGGAATAATAAAAAAAATCAAGTTCAGAAGGCATCCTAAAACACAGTTCCCTACTTGTTAAACTTAGCCTCAGAAATAGGTGGCATATATTGCAATCCATATGTTCTTTTTGGAGAAGAATTATTCATGTTATTTTGAGGGTACATAAAACTTCAATCAAACTGAATGTCTTTTTCACAACTGCTGTTTTTACTATGGCTTTCATACTCTCCTTTCAACAAAAGTTGTTCATGAAAATTTTTAGGCTTCCCACGTGGAGCAGCTGCAGTATGACCAAATAAAAAATCTGTAGTCCTTCTTGAGAAAGACTCCCAAACTTAAAAGTCTGAATAGGCCAATACATGAAAGATTATAATTGCTTTTATGTAGACAGTGTTATGGCCTCACATCAAGCAACAGCTAATTACTAAGGGCATGAAAAGTGTGCTCTGGCACTAATGTATGTAAATCACATAAAGACTAATGTACACATTCCTAGATAAAAATGATATAACAATAAATTAGATTAATTCCCTTTTTGTTGGCTGGTCAGTAAGTCTAGTTCTAAGAAAAGCTAATATATATTTATCTGCTGGAACATAGTGCTATTTTATTATTTTATTTGTTATTGCCCTTACTGCATAAAGTCATCCTCCCTTTTAAAATGCCAGACCCTATCAGATAACATGTGATGTTGGCAATAAAACCAATGAATACAAACAGGGGGCTGAAATTAATCTATTCTAGAAGTGTTACATTTTCGTTGCCTGCTTTTGTCATTAATGTTAAGGAAGTAAGAAGTATCGAATGAGAATGTCATAACCTTTACCAGTGTGTAGCAAAACAGCACAGAGGCAAAAAATGTTCTTTGATCATCTTGTGGGGGCTGGCAGACTCGGGATGATGATTAATAATTACGAGACATTTACAGGTAATTTTTCAAATCCTATCTAATTTAGCATAATCTATAATACATAAGATTAAGAGCTAGTTCAAGGTAGTGCTTTCAATCCTTGTTCAAAGAGAAAACTTTTTAAAAAAATATTTTAGATAAACGAGGATCAATGCCCTTTGGGTAGAACAAAGACTAACGAGTAGTTAGCAGCTTGGTGACCACCCATCGATCCAGGGACTGCTAATCAAAGCAGCCCCAAAAATTACTGTGGTTAGATATGAGGAGTGTGTTGTCAGGATGACCATGAGCATTGGCTGGCCCCCAGCCACAGGGTATGGATGTTCACTGGTGGAGTGTCTACTGGAGGGGAGATGTGGCTCAGCAGGTATTTGATCTCCTCCAAGGTGTGTCCTTAGAGCAGGACAACTGGCTCTGGTCACCCTTTTCGAACAGAATAATGTAATGCAGTGGCACTGGCTGCAGACCACACTCCCAGTCATTCCCGACAGTGAAGTTCTCTAGCACCATTACAACATTTCTGATAAGAGTCTAAGGGCTTTGAAAAGTCGTGGTTTTCACAGCCCATATTGGCAAAAAACAGCAAAACAGGACTATTACGGTCATGGTTAAGTATTCCGCCCCTAATAATTGTAGCATTAGTAATATTTAAGGGTAAGATTAATAATGCTTGGGGAATTGAAATACAAGAGACCAATGCTGTAAGATGCTGCAAACTTCAGAGGTATGGCATACTCTGCATTTAACTCAGAGGTGCTTAGCACACTGCAGGATCAGACCTTACCTTTTCCAAAGACCTGTGCTCAGGGAGAACATCCATGCTACACAATAGAGCGAATCTGTGCCTGCTGGCCAAATCTATTCCAGAGACCAACCCAAAATAATCATGTCGGCAAAGCATTAGCAGAATAAAGCTGTTTCGAAGCCCAGGTGTGCACCCACCATGCTGTTCTCTTCTGTGCTGGGTGCCGGCAACAGCTCTTGTTAACAATGACTTGGGAATGCTGCAGCATTTGATTAGAGGTTGTCAACGTGCCTAAAGGTCCTGAAGCTGTGCGAAATAAAATCCTACAGAAAGCAAAGAGAGATTATCTCAGTCCAGAAACTAGTGAGGGTAGTTACTCCCAATCTGAAATTGTTCCACTGTGTGACAGGGCTCCGTCTACTCCATCATGAAAGGATTGGAAACAGTTTTTTTATCTAGATTTGGAACAAATGTACACTGGCAAAGTTGGAGAATATGTGCCTGAACTTCTCTTTTCTACAACTAAGGGATAATTATGGAATAATCCCCACCGTGAAGGTAAGGAAAGGAAGTTAACCTCAGATTTAATGTCAAGGGGACAGAGTTCTGTGGGATGGCATGTGCTCTGAAGCAAACGCTCATTTATGTATTTCTCTTTTATCTTTCCTTCTTGCCATGCAACTTCAAATCATACTATGTGAAGAATCCTGGGTAAATGACCCCTTTTGAACAGCAAAGGTTAGCAAATATTTTTGAAGTAATGGAAGATGGTGGAAGAAACAATGAATTAAACTCTGATTTTTCAAGAAAAGCCTTGGTATGTGTATATATAAAAAAAAGAAGTAGTTGTTTCTCTCAATAGATAGGAATCTTGTCACTAAGATAGGGATAAAAAAAAAATCTCCTATTTAATAACTGCCATTTATAATGCAGAGAGAATTGATTTACTGGTTTAAAAGCGTTCTGCCAATACAGAAGTTCCTGTAATATCTAAATCAATGTCTTTCAAATGTCTGTGCAAGCAAAACAAAGCCCTATCATTTGAACAACCAAACAACTTTTCATATTAATCAGTAGGAACTTGATAAATCCCACTGATGTAGAAAATTAGCACCTTTGCATGTTTCCCAGATTTTGATTTCATTTTGGACACTTGGTCATGCATTATAAGTGCTGCCTGGCTGGCTGTAACTATTTCAGTTGAGATCCATTATTTCTAAGAGAATTATGTGCCTTGTTAGGGAAATGCCAGCTATTTCCATTCCAGCATCTGCACTGCAGTTGATCTATTATTAACACTGAGCTCATTAAAAAAAATGAAAGAATCTGATTTGTGTCTTCGGGGTGGGGGTTACTGAGGCTTCTGTTGAAACAAATAAGCTGGCTGTGCTGCTTCCAGTTGACACAGCTGTCAGGAAAGCGTTGGCTGCCGCTGCACCGCATAGGGATTCTCAGCTACGAGGGCCTTGTAGCCATATGTAAACAATACCGCGCCGATGACAGGTTTACAACACTGGAGACAACATGTGCAGCTGTTAGCCACTGGTTTTTATAGCGCAAAACAAATGTTTTTCGATTTGCGGGCGTTTGGCACACAGCCGTCCACAGCAGCCGTGAGGAGGGGAGGACGGGCGGCTGGTGGCAGCTTTACGCCTACCTGGCATCGCGCTGTCCCACGCCGTGCTGAGGAAGGGGCTGATGGATGCCTTGCCTTCTCCTCGCCTCCTCATCTTCCTCTGGGTGGCTCTTCGGAGGAGGCTGGGTCCCTGTCGACTGCATATGCGTGTTTTGTGTTTTAAAATGCTGAAGCGTTCCCCATGGGCAAGGAGAGAAACGTCACTCTGGGATGCTTTGGGAGCAGCTGATTTGGGCCATGTGTCACTGAGCTGTGTAATAGCCGCTCTTAAGAGTGAAATGGGAGGGTAAAAAGGGGTACTAGATTTTGGAAATTCTGAGCAAAATCTCTTGAATGGGAGAGTACACAGAGGCCAAGGAGCAACAATGTCCTGGAGTAAGTTTTATCCTGTCCTGTTTTTGTGTTAATAAACCCAAATTCTAATTGCTTTCTGACCCAGCAGATGCCAAGTAGACTGCATGTTAGAGCAGGTGGGAAAAATCAAAACCCAAGGAAGTTACAAAACCCCCATAATTTTCCTGTAGTGTCACATCAGTGACATTCCCATAAACCACATCCCAAAACAATAACTATATTTTACAAATAATGACTGTGTTGTCAAACCCCTGTGTATATGGGCTTGGTGTACTTTAGCCTTGGGCACCTCAACTAGCCAAGCCATGCCAAAGTACAACTTTCTCAGTAATGTAAGTTTAAACATGTCTGCCAAAACTTGTTGGTTCACGTACCTTTTTGTGACAGAAAGTTCCTAGCACACCCTGGTTAATATGCTGTTAAACACCTAAGTCATCATAACCTGGTAGGAAGTGCTAGCAAAGAAAATAGTCTGGGACCTGTTCTCTAGCCTTGCAGGCAGTGTCACTGCGTAATTTGAGCCTCAGTAGTTAAATTCTTTTCCACTACCTTGCTTGGACCCAGTTGACACCCACTGGGACAGCTCCTGGCCCATGCTATCCTCTCACCCCAGACTGGCATTGGCTGGGAAAGTGCTACATAGCATTGGTCAAAAATATACATAAGGAGTACGTAAGACCATCATGGGCCAAGGCATGTGAGCGTGCCCGTGTCATGTTTAGTATACCAGTATGGATGTAGGTTTAGCACAGTTGGTAATGTTAAAATCATCTTCGTTAACTCTTAATTCTATAGAACAATGGGCTACTATGATATACTGGAGCTCCCTTTGCAAGGGGGATAGATGGCAGTGCAGTGAGGCAGATACAGTCCCTTGGATCTCAAGATGCATCATTCGCAAAGACTTTCATGATAAATAGAAATAGTTGCTTGCTCACAAAATGCCATAACTACAGAAAATAAAGTATCCAGGGAAGCTATTGCATGTTCCCATCTGCAAACACTCTGAAAACTGGAAAACTGATTGCAAAAAACTACAGATTCAACTATTTGTGAAAATCTTTTTTTACTTCTTCTTAGAGTGTTGCTGTCTTCCCCATTGAGTCTTTTTTTCCTTCACATTTTTAGAAAGAAGTAGTATTTCTGAATGAAAGGGATGAAAAACTCAAGAAAATTCAGGAAGTATTTTTTCATCAGTTTGAGTTTTCAGGAATGTTCTGAATTCAGAATGATTCTGTTTAAAGTATCTTCCTTTCCCAGGTAAATTTAACTTTCAGACCATGTTTTTTGCTAAACAGTTTTTGTTTATGTCTCATAAGCAAATGAAAACAAACTTACAAACTTATTTAAAAATAACTTTTAGCATCCCAGAATTATTTTAAAGGGAAGATTAAATTTCACCATGTGACTTTAAATAGTTGCAGTGTGAGAAAACAATATTCAGCATGAAATGTTAATATAAGCAAAATAATTACATTCTTATATAGCTGGGGGGAAATCATAAAGGGAATGATCTTGATTTGAGAGATAAAGATCTGTAATTGTGCTGTATTTTATACGTAGCAGCATGTCCAGATGACTGGGTAACACATTTTAGAGAATTATTCCATCATATGGCTTTTGGAAGAGCTGTTAGTTACTGCATTCTAAGGCCTTCATCATCTACATTTAATTTTTGAAGTTGTTCATATTCTTGTCAATATTGGTATTTTTTTAGCGAGTGCTGGAAATAATGGCTGTTTATGACACGTCCTACTTACATAATGCCCCTTTTCTAACAAGGTCATAGCATAGCTGTCTATAAAAATTGCACATTCTTGCCACAAAAAGCAGACGCAGCTGGAAAGAGAATTTCAATTTTGAGTAACCATTTGTATGTGTGGTGCACAGTTCCACAAACAGCTTCCAGCCCACCATAAGTGCTCTGCCTTTTAGCTCTGGGTGGGGTTTTACAGCCATCATAAACTTCATCCTCTAATAGATAAAAGCCTGCAAGCACAGATGGATGATGAGATTGATGATAGTGCTCTCCCACAGCTGCCCTGTCTCTTCCCCAGCGAGTACTGGGAGATGACACATGTGCCCACATGAGGTATGTGAGAGGTTTGCTCCTGTTTTTACTCCATCTGCTACACTGCTGGATTGTGTTGGGTATCCATGAGCAGTACTTGTGCTGCCTGTTTCACCACAGATGCTAAGTTGCTCCCTCTGCCTTCCAAGACAGTGACTTGTCTTGTGTCCTCCAGAGCTTGACCCCCATGCGAACATCCTCAGGTCCTGCAATGGGGCTGGGAGATAGAGAAACATTCCGCAGGCACTCTGTCCTTTGCTCCTACCCACTGTCAACCTTGGCATGGCCATGAGCTAGTAAACACCATGTGTACTTTCATCTGAGTTGTTCTTGGATCAGTTAGTTTGGGTTAGGAGAAAACGAAGAAAATTAAGAACCAAGTTCCTTACTCTTACTCTTTAATGGCCTCTGTTGTGACAGTGAGACAGGACCTGCCAACCCTTCCATTCACTCCACTGTGTTTAATTCCAGCGATGTCATACCCCCAAAAGATGACTTTGTTGCTCTAAACACCTCAGACAGTAATTGCCTCTGCTATTCTCTTATTTGGCTTGCAAAAGTTGGGCAACTGTTTCTATATGGAAACCCCTTCCATTTCTTTGTGGTTGCCTGATTGCAAATCCCTCCATTTAGTTCAGGTATTATACTTAAGTACTGAAGTACTGAATATTACTTTTTTCTCATTCTGTAGAAAAAAAAAAATTAATAACTTTATATTCTTGAAATATCATAATGTCAAGTCATCCACTGGTGCAATCCATAACTCACTTGATAACTTTTCTGTGTTTGTAATGAGCAATTGAAATTACGTATTAAGAAATGTCACTTAAATAAGTTAAATTGGGCACAAAAAGAAATCAGGTTGCTGTATGGGGTCAGAATAATGGTAGCTGAATGGTATAATTCTTGTAGTATTAGTGACTGATGATCTTAGGAACAACCAAAAAAATGGCAGAGCAAAAACATAAGGCAGGATCTATCAACATTCATTCCTGTCTGAAATCAGAATTGGAAAGTTTGTGCCTAAATATATAGACATTTCTTAGATAAATTAGTCCCCTTTACATTTCCTCTGCCCATATGTTGACATTATCCATGATCTAAAGTCCTTTTTCCGTATGCCTTATGCTTGCGGATTTCTTCACAGCAGCACTGCTTCTGTCATATTATTTCTGAGAGTCATATCTTCTTAAACCCTCAGCTGAAATTTCTGATCATGTCTTTATCTCTTCTTGACTGTTATATGTGTCTTTGCAACCTTCCCAGATAACCATTCCCTACCCCACCGAGGGATTCAGTATTTCTTTTCAATGGCAGGGGGACACGACCAAACACGATGCTTTTTTCATTGAAATGTAAAAACTCAATGACGTCAGCAAAACTTGCCAAAGAGTTTGGAAAGAAAACAGAGCAATGCAGTTAGTCAGAGAATATATACACCCTTTTCATGATTCACCTGTAGGTGGACAAGAGTAGAAACCATCCAGCAGTTCAGGGGAACACAGCACACAGTACCTACCAGCCTGGAGCAGGCACTGCTGTAGCTATCAGTATTACCTCCCTAATCATATACCTCCGTATACTCCATATCAGTATTACCTCAGTATTACCATCTTCCTCCCTGCTGTGGTTCAGACCCTGCTCCAAATGTTGGGTTGTGAAATGTAGTATGTGCTAGAGGAACCAGCCATCCCTTGGTCCAGCTGAATCCCCAAAGGACTTCCTGACACAGAAGGAGTGCTCTGTGGCAAATGAGCAAGAGAAGCTGGATGAGATACGAGCAGAAATTGAAGGACCGCAAGACACATGGCCCTAGACAACCCTGGAACAAGTTAAGTTTCCTAACCACATGACGAATGTTTGTGCTGCCTGTCTCCAGGATGGAAGGTTTAGATCAGGGAAATAAGTACTGCAGGCTTAAAAACTCCAGGAGGCCAGGAGCAGAATGGCACGTGCTCTGAAGTCTCCCTCGTGAACCCTCTCACAACAACCCTCCATCTGAGGAACATAATGATGCATTTGCACATCACATCTTTTGAAGGAGGAAGAGAGGCTCCTGAACTTTCAGAAATCAAAGTTCGCAGAAGTTATCTATCCTGTGTATAGCATGAAGATGATTTTAATGACACGGCCAACAAACAACTAAACTACCTTCTCCACTATATAATGAAAATTTATAAAGTTTGCTGGAGATGATCAACAGTTCAGTAAAACCCAGCCCCAACTCATCAATATTCAGTGAATGCTTAATGTTATTTTTCTAGCAATTTCCCTCACTTGGCACTGGCTTGATACTGGGGAATAGAAACATTTCTGCAGTTGCAGATCACTGTTCCACCTCACCAGGAATGGGCTGCTTCTTCTACCAAACTGACAGAGGCATTTTTCCTTCCTGCAGCATGAAAGCTTATTTTTCTATGCCTAAGGAAATGTGAGGATATAAAGCCACGATTCTCAAGCCAGCCTATCTAACTTACAGATATGGCCCCCATCGTATATTGTAACAGAAGCTTTTATGCAGTCATAATAAGAAACTACATATAATTAGTATTATATCTTTGTTCTTATATATCAAACTCTGTTTTTTTAAGACTTTTTCCCCCAGCAAGGAAGGTTTTTCAAAATTTTCTGGTTAGCCTTGTACAGAATAAAGGCCATTTTGGGTCTATTAAAATCCAGAAGATTGTCTTTTCTCATGGAAACACTGTATTGTTTATCGCATAAGAAATGTTGTCAATATAGTCATACTATTGCTCTATTCTTGAAATATAGAAAACTCTTTAATAGCGAAAAGAATCAGCTTGAAATGAATAAAAACTGAGAAGCCCAAAGTATTAGGAGAGCTCTAGTAATCTGCCAGTTTTCCTCAAAGAACCTTGATAGCTGAAGCTTATGAAATAAACAGTGCAGACAAGCCGCTTTTCGCCATAGCCTGGCTTGCAATTTGCACCTCTGAAAAAGCAATATTCTTTTTTCCTTTTCTTGATTCCTTTTAATCAACATGTCTCATTCCACTTCATGGCTGGCACTTTGGCCGCAAGAATCTAAATTTTCATTCAGATATGCTAAAAGTAACACAGCCTCACACACACACACATCCCCTAAAGGAAATCAACAATTTTGAATTAATGTGTTCTCTGCTTGGGAATGGACTGGTTTGCTGACCTAAATGTGAGGGTACAGATAACTTCTGAATACTGACATAGTTGCTTGCTAGCACATTGGTTGAAACAGAGTGAATTAAATATTGTATTTTTAAATCAGCAATCTGAAAAGCACAGTTTAAGCAGCTGATTTTTATCTTGTTTTGCATAAGCCTTTTTCCAAAGGAAGTGTTGATTCCTTTTGCTACTGAGCATCGTGATCTACTCACATTTGTTTAAGCAAGTTGTATACAGTGGACCTCAGACCTTCTTCTAGTGTCAGAAAAAGGTTGGCCCATTAATATGTGACCACACTCACAGCACATGGGCAGTAGAGGATCTCTGCCAGTTCCTTCGGACCCTATCCTGCCACATACCTGGATGTGCACCCACCTGGTGCCAGCATCCCTAGGAAAGAGAGCAGGTTGTGAGTCAAGGGTATATGATAGAGATAATGACACATTGTGTACTAATTGGCTAGTAGTGACATATAACCTAGAAAACAGGCCTGATAGTTTACTGAAAACCAGACGAAGCAAGAAGTCTTGTGATGTTGTCAAGGACAGCTCCTGATAATGAACAAGAACCTGTCTGGAGAAGCGNTAAAGGCCATTTTGGGTCTATTAAAATCCAGAAGATTGTCTTTTCTCATGGAAACACTGTATTGTTTATCGCATAAGAAATGTTGTCAATATAGTCATACTATTGCTCTATTCTTGAAATATAGAAAACTCTTTAATAGCGAAAAGAATCAGCTTGAAATGAATAAAAACTGAGAAGCCCAAAGTATTAGGAGAGCTCTAGTAATCTGCCAGTTTTCCTCAAAGAACCTTGATAGCTGAAGCTTATGAAATAAACAGTGCAGACAAGCCGCTTTTCGCCATAGCCTGGCTTGCAATTTGCACCTCTGAAAAAGCAATATTCTTTTTTCCTTTTCTTGATTCCTTTTAATCAACATGTCTCATTCCACTTCATGGCTGGCACTTTGGCCGCAAGAATCTAAATTTTCATTCAGATATGCTAAAAGTAACACAGCCTCACACACACACACATCCCCTAAAGGAAATCAACAATTTTGAATTAATTTGTTCTCTGCTTGGGAATGGACTGGTTTGCTGACCTAAATGTGAGGGTACAGATAACTTCTGAATACTGACATAGTTGCTTGCTAGCACATTGGTTGAAACAGAGTGAATTAAATATTGTATTTTTAAATCAGCAATCTGAAAAGCACAGTTTAAGCAGCTGATTTTTATCTTGTTTTGCATAAGCCTTTTTCCAAAGGAAGTGTTGATTCCTTTTGCTACTGAGCATCGTGATCTACTCACATTTGTTTAAGCAAGTTGTATACAGTGGACCTCAGACCTTCTTCTAGTGTCAGAAAAATGCCCATTAATACGTGACCACACTCGCAGTGCATGGGCAGTAGAGGATCTCTGCCAGTTCCTTCGGACCCTATCCTGCCACATACCTGGATGTGCACCCACTTTGTATTTATTCTTATTCTCTGTCTCCAATATTTCTACCATATTATAAACAGTGAAACCACTTCATTGCTTATTTACCAGGTGCTAGTTCCTTTCTTGCTTATGATTTGGACCAAGCTGCATACGGACAGCAACTGGAGCTCAATCAGCACTCACAGAAAGAAAGAAAAAACTACCTGAAATATACTGAGAACATTTTTTTGAATGGGGGAAAATAGCCTCACATTGAAAACTAGCTGACTTTTTAAAGAACGGGAACAATGTCTACTAGTGAATTGAACAGCAGCAGTTCTTTCTGGTCAGTCTCGCTAAGCTTTCAGAAGTGGTAGTAGATCTCCTCCTCTTCCTCTCCCATTTTTTTTGAGAGGTCCGAGGAGGAATATCAGCCTCTCTGCTTTTTCAACTCCCAGCTGGTTTCTCAGGTTTGAATTAAATAGTCACTGANGTATTCGGAAATCTTATGTTTATGTGATTAAGTACTATATATATTTGAGAAAGCCGTTGCATTGGGCGCGCACGATTGTGGTGGGGTGACCCCCCGTGCTGCCCAGCGCTGAATAAACATATCTACTTTACAACCATCTCGGTTGTGGAGTCTCATTTCTGCACGTCACTTGGACAAGGCTTCTGCCCACAGAGCAGTTCATCTGCCTCGCAGGTGGCTCCTGAGAAATCGCTAGGAAAGATAGCAATGAGGAACGGGCTGTGAGCCAGGGGAGCTGCCTTGGCAGACTGCACAAACCCTGAGGATCACAAGTCGAACCCTCCTGATTCAAACAATACTTTGTATTTATTCTTATTCTCTGTCTCCAATATTTCTACCATATTATAAACAGTGAAACCACTTCATTGCTTATTTACCAGGTGCTAGTTCCTTTCTTGCTTATGATTTGGACCAAGCTGCATACGGACAGCAACTGGAGCTCAATCAGCACTCACAGAAAGAAAGAAAAAACTACCTGAAATATACTGAGAACATTTTTTTGAATGGGGGAAAATAGCCTCACATTGAAAACTAGCTGACTTTTTAAAGAACGGGAACAATGTCTACTAGTGAATTGAACAGCAGCAGTTCTTTCTGGTCAGTCTCGCTAAGCTTTCAGAAGTGGTAGTAGATCTCCTCCTCTTCCTCTCCCATTTTTTTTGAGAGGTCCGAGGAGGAATATCAGCCTCTCTGCTTTTTCAACTCCCAGCTGGTTTCTCAGGTTTGAATTAAATAGTCACTGAACAGAACTAAGGAAATGCAGTGAAATAAATAAAAAATAAAAATCACCCTTTCTGCCCCGCAAGAGGCTAGTGCTGTCAAAAGCCAGTTTAGCACTTCAGCACACTCTGGTTCCAGGTTCTTAGCTGTATGAGCCATGTGTATAATGTTTCGGCTGTTTTTGACAGCAAGCTGAGATTTCTGCAGGGTTTTATTTCCTGTAGATATTATCAGTTGAAACACTGTCATTGCTTGCCGTATTTTCACAGTTCATCGTACACGGCCTTGCTTTTAACACAGGCAAAGCTAAACTTTCAAAAAACGTGAATTTTCTTTTACATTGGTTGCTTTCTTTTCTGAATCTGCCCTTCAATCGGTTGACACTTGTTTAACAAAAAGACCAACCTCCAAAACGGGACTGCGGGGGGGGACCGTAAGGCTGCGGCGCGCAAACACGCTGCAGGCAGGCGGTCTGCGTCTGAAAGCAAGACTAGCTACGTCTGTGGGTTACTCTCCCTCAGCTAATTAATGCCGTTACAAGCAGGACTGAGTAACTTGTGCGCAGCTCCGTGACAAAGTATCAGCGCGATGCTGGACAGCCGCTAGAGAATCTGTATGATCTCTTACCGCATTTTGCAGATTTAGTGACTTTGGTCTCCGCTCGCTGCAGATACGCCGTAAATATACCCTCAGTCTGCTGCAAAGCATCTGTATAGACTTAAACATCTGTAGAGCGGGAGCTTAAATGGATTGTGTAATATAATGAACAGCAGGCTACATAATTACCCTTTATTTACTTGTAACAAATCAGTTACTACAAAGCATTGTGTTTTCTACACTGAAGAAAACGCTGCATCAATTAAATTGGAAGCTGCACTTGTATTAATTCCATCAATGAGCAGTATAATTTCAAAGTGGACAGGGTGAGTATAAGGACACAGAAAATAGATTTTTTCTTTTGAAGAGTTGGCAGTAGTACACCAAGTCTTTGCAGTAATTCCAGAGAGTTATTGATTTTGGAGCCAAAAAGAACCATTGCATTCATCTGGCTTGACCTCTCGCACAACAGAGGGGTTTGCACAGCAAATTCTCCAATAAACCCCGTAGCTTTTGCACTTTGTTTTTAAAAGACCTTAAAAAAAAAAGTGCCCTGAAATAATGAGGGAACTGCAATTTGCAAGTTCAACTCATGATGTAAAATAGAAGTGAATAGAGTGCACTTAGTACTTCTGGCCTAGACTTTGCTAAGTCCCACATTTAGAGTCCGCCATATTGTCACACAACTTCTGACCTTTATTCTGTCAGTCAGAAAAATCCTTCCCCTTTCCAGTAGTACTGGAGTGATGAGAAAACACCACATTTAAAACTCATTTATTCTCGGGCAGTATGTGTGAGTGGTGCCAGATGGAGTACGCAGAATTTAACACCCACACCAAGACTCTGGAGTGATATAACTATGATCTAGATTGATCCAACAACCCATGTTTCTGTTTGAAAAAGAGAACAAAGGAGAGCTAGAAAATGGGACTAATGCACTGTAACACTGCTACTCACCTGAGTGGGCAGAGAACATGAAGAAATAGCTCTAAGGAATAAAATGTCTTGCATGCAACTCTGCTCAGCACAGCCTTGCAGAGGACTGTGTGGTGCAGTATAAGAATACTTGGGGCTTTCTTGGTCCATTTACCTAAGGAGAATTCACCAGTTAGGAGGGTAAAAATGTTGCTACGGCTCTCTGGTGGGGAATACAAAATATGGGAGCTCCTGTACCTTTCCAGCTCTGTTCAGACTGGGCCTTCCCACTCCGTCCCTACCTTTGCCATTCAACTTAGGAAGAGGAGCTGGAGATATTTTGTGTCAAGTTGCGTCTGTCGTGCTTTCATTCAGCTCGGGTTTTTTTGAAAATTGTGTAACTGTAAAGCTTTATGAAGCAAAATAACCCAATGAAGCATTATTCACAGACTCTTTCACCCATCTACTCAGCTCAGAAATGATCTTGTTTTCCCATGAAATCTTAAAGTTTGGAGTGACTGAACTTGGTGGGAGGGGACTATCTAATGGGGTGGGATTCTGCTGCACCTGCCCTACCCTAAGGACTGCAGGGTGGTGCGGGGAGTACTGCACTGCCCGGGATTTACCTGAGCTTCCCTATTGCTGAAGAAAACCAAAAAGAACACCTGTAGTCAGAAGTGGTTTTCCTTTATTCCTTTGACATGAATCCCCAGTGACGTACAAACACAGCTAGAAACACTAACAATAGAATAAATAATCTTACAGTGAAGCTCTGAAGGCACTTTTAGGTCTAATACTGAAAAATGTACTTTCTTGCTCATTACAGAAGACTGTGCATATTGTAGCTCTGTAAAACACCTAAGAGTCCAAGGACATTTAAAAATCATTAAAAGAATTATCAGAAGAAATATCTTCGTATTTAAGTCCTACCTTTCAAGTAAAGTGCCTGTGTCAACCGAACTCATGTTGAGGCAAACAACTTCTTTTGCAGGATATACATGTACCTCAAGAGAGTATTTACAGCACTGGAAACTACAAGGTAGTATTTCAGTGCACTACGATATTTGATACCTTTGATCCTTTGATCTGTTTTGTATCTACTGCAGAAGAGATGCCAAATTATTGAAAGCATGAGACCTTAGGTGCATCAGTAAAATCTGAGTGTGTGCACCTGTCATACATAAAATTCATCTTTTTGGGTTCCAGTTGGCATTTGAACATGAAAAATGGGTATCTTTGCATTCTGAGCAGCTTATGAACGCAGTTGTAGTTATCAATTTTGCATGCACGTAGGCTCTTTAAGTACTAAATGAGACATGCTATTCAATAGGGATAAGCAGTAAAATACCTATACTTCTGAGCAAACCCAATAAATAACATGTCTTGTGTTCAGAACAAGTCAGGAAGATGTTTAATTCCTGAATGCCAAATATAATTTGGTATTCAGCTACAATGTTTTTATAATAAATTGCATGTGTCTTAAAATAATGTTACTAAATCATAATTTAGTTCCTGTATTCTAAGTAGGACTACTAAAGTGTCCATATGTTACCTGCCATGTACTGGATTTTTAATTCCCTTTCTTTTGTTGGTCCCTAGATTATATGGCTGTTACATTCTCCAGTCCTTCTGTTAAAGCTACAGAGACTCATATTTTTAGGGCTGGAAATAGCTAGTTCACTTCCTCCTAGCAGTTAAGATGGTCGTTCCTACAAATGCATATGTCTTAAACCAGGAAATTGTATGGTCATATCACCACAACACTGACACCTGCTCAACCACTAGTCTCAGCTGTCAAAACTACATGTCATATTTTAAAATGCAGTCTAAAGTCAGAGGCGATGGTTACTAATGCTACTAACAACTAGTGCACTTCTCAACTGATGAGAGAAATCTCCTGTGATCAGCAATTAGACTAGAAAAATGCAACTGAGTTCTTAAATTCCAGCTTTCTTCTTTCTTCTGGCCTTGTCAGAAAGCAGGTGCTGGATAAGAAGGAGCTACTGCAATTCTTGTGATACCATGATTTTGAAAATCTTAGCAATTGAAAACAATAAAGCAAATAGAAAAAGACTTCTTTATATTATTTTTAGGTGCCATTTTAACCAGAATATCAGCTATTTCAGTGACAACAGTTCTGTGACATCTGACACCAATCACATAAGATATATTCCGCTGCTTTAGGCCCCCCAAGCACCGGTTGGTTCCCTGTCAATGTTTCATTCCAATACCAGTCACAGCAAACTGTGGCAAAAGTCTAATGTTTTCATTATTAAAAATCTTCTTTTAAAAAACAAAAACATTTTATTGTGTCAGGTGGATCTTTCTGGTATGGTGAAGTAAGAGGATAGATGAATAGACATGATACAGATATTTTCTGGTATACACAATTTTTGGCAAGTAAGACACTCTGCCACCTAAAAGGAAGATAATTTATAGTAATCAAGTCTGCAAACTTTGCTCCTGTAATTGCTGTTGCTCTGCAACAGCAGATGAAGAAACAGTATCAGTAATGGCAGCAAAGCTGCAGCAGTTTCAGTTTAGCAGATGTGCACCTGTCTTGCAGGATGGGAGTCTATTGCACACTAGAAAATATATTGTGTTTTCATCTTCATACTTTTACTTCCCCTTTTATAAGTCAAAAGTTTCTTCCTCTAAATTATACTATAGGTATACAGACACACACACACAAATAATCCCTATTTACTGTATGAAGAAGTAGTTACATGAAACGTAACATTCACAGCCATGCTGTGTATCTACCTTCTTAGCCAGAGGAATGTGTTAAACCAGTTCCATGCATGCATTGGGCCGAGATGACCAGAGGTTACCAGCAGCAGAGACTGCGATGAAGTATAGAAGAGAGAGAGAGACCCAGTAAATTTCTTACCAGTGTACTGGTTCTATGTTTAAATATAGAGCTGTATTTTATTTTATTGAAACACTCCCTGTTTTTAAAGGTTACTGTTTTATCAAATCCTGCGGCCCCAAGAGCTCCTGATGATGTCAATGAGAGTTTTGCATCGACTTAGCTCATAATAGAAAAGATGACTGATGCAAGTATGAATAAAGACGCATTGATCTGTTGATGATAGTGTCCAAAAACGGTCTGACTCAGGTCCAGTTGGCAGAGACCAACAGGAGGATACAAAAATATGGGCATTTATCTCCTGGGACTTTCAAGCCTGCCACTTGAACCAACAGACTGTATAACATCCTAATGTACTTGGCCAGCGCAGCAGCCAGCAAGATTACCATTCATAGACTTTGAAATGAAACACCCTTCACCCTGTTTATGCTTCATGCATGATTAAGTGCAGAGAAAGCAAGCCATATCGGTACGACAATCTGTCAAGGAGAGGAACCTTTTGCACAATGATAAAACAAACATCGAAACACATTTTCAGTGTAAAACCTCTCGTGTTGGTTATAGAGTATTACAGGAAAATTGTGTTAAAAGGACATTAAGGCTGAAAAGTCAAGCTTCTCAAAGTCAGGAAATAATGGAATTCAGACTGCCTGTGAAACCAAAATTTTGTTCTTTTGGTAACATTCATTATTACCCAGTAATTAGATAGCTGCATGCTCTGTCTGTGCATAGGACCAGGCCTTCCTCAGAGCAAAGCATTGATGGTGCTCAGTGAATGAGAAGCTATTCAGTAGTTTGGTTTACCCTCATTATTCAGTGAGTTTTTCTTTATTTGCTCACACGCTTATGTACATGTTATTCAATGCCACTGCATACTCCAGCATGCCTTATGTCATGTCCTAAGTTGATGGTATAAGTCAGGTTGGAAGGGACCTCAGGAGGTCTCCCGTCCAACTGAAGACAAGGTCAGCTGTAAGACAGGATGTGGTTACTTACAACCTCTCTAGGAAACCTGTTCCACTGCCTGGTTATCCTCTTTGTAAAAAAGGTTTTCTTTAAATCCAATATCAACCTCTCCTGATTACGCTTATCCCCATCAGGTCTTGTCTTCCTGTCATGCTGTGAAAAGCCTGGCACTGGCTCTTTCATAACCTCCCCGTAGGTGCTGGGGGGCTGCTGTTAGGTACTCCCAAAGCTGCCTCTTCTGCATGCTGAACCAGTGCTGTCCCTCAGCTTCTCTTCACAGGGCGAGTGCTTGAGTCCCAGCTGTCCTGGTGACCCTCTCTTGAACTCCTTCCACTTTATCAATGTCTTTCCTGTACTGGACATGAGGGCATAAAAGGACACAATACTCTAAATGTAGTGTAATGACTGTTGAGTAGAGACGGATAATCGCTTCCCTGGATCTACTGCCTATGCTCTGGTTAATACCCCAGGACCTCCAGGTCCTTTCCTGCAGAGATGCTCCCCAGGCAGTCAGTGCCCAGGCTATGCTGTTGCACAGGGTTCTTCCTCTTCTTCACAGGTGCAGAGCTTTGCATTTGTCCTTGCTGAATTTCATAAGATTCCTGTCAGCCTATTTAGGTCCCTGTGGATGGCAGCTCTGCCCTCAAGTGTATCAACCAGTCCCTTCCAATCTACTGTGATCTGCAAACTTGATGAGAGCGTACGCCATCACCTCCTCTAGAACACTGATAAAGGTAATAGGATGGCCCCCAGGATAGATTCCTACAGTACTCTTATAGTTACAGGTACACCTGTAGAGCCAGTGTGTTAGAGCCTACCTTGTGTGACCCATCATCCAATCAGTTTTTTAGCCATCTAGTTGTGAACCCTCTCAGACCATGATGTCCAGTGAACGATGCCATCACCACCTTCACAGCAAATAGATGCTGGGCAAAGGCATTTGCCACTACCGAATGAGCGTCCCTCTCTGCTGCATCCCTTCTTGCAAGACTACAAGCCTACCACAATGCCTCCTGCCTGTGGTTCACTTAGCTCATGAACGCTAGCGCTGCTGCACACTCGTGCCACGTGGCCTTTCTCATAGCAAATAAACAATATTCCCTTTTAGTATTGTGCAGTACATGGTCCTATGACTCATTTACTGCATGCTACTCAGTTCTTCTGATTTGAGCTGTGGGTATTTCTGCATAGGCTTTTCTGTGGAGCTCATTTCTATCACATGTGAGTAGCGATGCTTTAATCTTTGTAGCCTCCAGGAGAGGTAAGGCAGTGGATGTGGAATTGTTCTGATGTGGAATTGTCTTTGCTGATTTCAAGTTATGTAAGTCTGATTATTCACAGGCTTTAGCTTTATGTAGCACATTATGCATTCAGATAACAACTCACAAAAGCTTTTTGGGGGGGCCAGAAATAGTCGCAGAGGCTAGATTTGTGCACCCAGGAAGTGAGAAACACATACCAACAGTTACTCATACATTCAGACATCTGGTTTTGGACCTGTCAATCACCACCCCTCTTCACTGACTGCACAGAGAATTTGGGCTCTGGATTTTGGGCAGTTGTGGGAAGTCTGGTGGGATTTGCTTCTCATCGCTCCAGAGCCTCTGGTAGACCCTAGCTCTCCAAGGGAACACCGAAAGCTGCATGAGCATGTTGTTGAGTTCAATCCTCCCTCAAGTGATGCCACCTTCTGCCATACATCAGCAGGCATCTTACAGGTAAGAGCTATTCTCAGTAGGTGTTCCTGCCTAATTACCTGAACATAGTCCACCCATTCATTGAGCTGAACAGAGGCCTTGGATTATACAGTTTACGTATTACATGTATCAACAGGCAATTGAGGGCTGTGACAATGTACACAGGTGTTTCTTGGATTGTCATCAAGTTTAATGTCTCTTTGGAAACCTTAAGGTCAGTTAAACACTTCTTCAGGATGGCTTTCAACATAATAGCTCATCTAAAGTGAGTCAACCAGATGACAACCGACTCAGCTCTTTCTCAAAACCTAAATTACCCAACAAAAAAAAGAGGTACACATCTGATGGAAGGCTATCAGTTATACGGAAAGCTAAAGGAGGGAGTTATGGGTGGGATAGAGAGACATAAGGAAACATAAATATATTCAGAGTTTTCAGATAAAGGGAAAATGACAAAGCAGCATACGAGAAATTCATGATATTCTGCAAGACTGAGTGGAAAACACAGGTCTCAAATGAGCCAGGCTCCAGCAGGACTACCTATCTGCCTGAAGGTAAGTTCAGGGTTAAGTACCTGCAATGAAAGCACCTGGACAAAAAATCAGGCAAATTCTTATTTTACCCAAGCCACTTCCATCAGTAATAAATATCCATCTCAATAGCAGCGCTGTTCTGTACTCTTTTTAGAAACACTTTCATTGGCCAGGGTAACCTGTGTCCATCACTGAAGGAAAATTTACATACTTGAAGCAGCTAGGAAGTTATTGAGAAAGCCAGACAAGGATAACCATGTTAGGGCACAATTAAATTAGGACTGTGAAAGTGTAAGCTTCTTCTGGCTATCGGCTAAACAGTGTTGCAGCAAATTTTCATGCTTAAAGATTTCTTTTAAGAGTGGCTTGTGATGGATCTTGACTTGCAGAAAAAAAAAAAAAAAGAAAAAACCTGAGCCAATCTACAGCTCTCTAAAAGCTGGCACCATGGTTAGCTTAACATATTCCCTACTCTTTTCTAAAATGAGCAGCTATCAAGTTATGGGACAGAGATGAAAGTAACCCTTCTGTACTAGGCACTCCAGCTACCAGTGAAACAGGAGGAAAAAACAAATCACACGTTACTAACAGCAGACCAAATTAACTGAACTCTAGTGACAAGTGCCGTGTAACAAAAGGTTTATGAACTGAAGACAGGCCAAAAATCCTCTGCTGTTACAGTTTGCTGCAGACTGGCCATGTCAGCAATGCTTACAGACAGAAATGTCAGGAGCATCAACCCATTAGGATACTGCATTTAGAAATGATGGCGTGTGCACCCATAATTTAGTCCTGTGCCCTGAGTGCAGCACTAGAATGGATGGGGTACTTTGGGTTTTCAGGCTTACAGTATCCTCAGATCACCTCTTCCACACAAATTACCATGTTTACCAATGGTTCCATCCTGAGCAATAGCTTTCAGGACTCATGTCACATTGCTTTTGAAAGAGCAGAAACACACCACCGGGGAATAGAACTGGCTGGGAAAACTGTGATGGCACATTTCTAGCCCTGGAATTTGGCAAAATAAAACTGCTCGGTGGAAATGGTTCAATTTTAACTATGATTGCACAGCTAAGTATTTGTGAAAGTTTGGAATAAACTGGGAAAGTTGAAATAAAGAGGTTTCTTAAAATCTTGATTATTACATGGAATTCCAAATAAGAAAGAGCACGTCGGCTTCCATTGTGACTGGCGATGGCCTCTATAAAGGGAGAATCCTTCCTCACCCCTTCACACTGCACAGGAGGTGTCAGCTAAACAGAGGCACTACCACATTTGGTAGGTATTACCAGAAGGTTAGTTTTCCCCATTTAAATTTAATTTCTCTTACTGGCCTGAATCATTGACAGAGATATATATGAGAGCACCCTGGAGTCTTGTGAATAAGGAGAGAGAAAATTCTCCTGGAGCAGCTGAAAAATACGGAAAATTAAATTAAGTTGGTTGGGGGGAAGCAGCAAACTGCTCGATATTTCTTACTCTGGAGATGGTGTGTGGTTTTGTGTAGAGGTAGAACCTTTTAGGCTCCTTTACTTGCTGAAGGTAAAGAAAAGCTGACTTTCCTCTCTGGCAGACATACCAAAAGGCTGACAGCACAGTGTATTATTCATTTGCACTGTGTGAGTCATCGTCTGCTCTGTTTGTCAAAGAAAATTATTGTGACCAAGGGGAAAGGTGAAAAATAGTCCAAAACAGAATTATAAGCCTCTCTGTACCATATTTTTTTATCAAATTTACAAGCAGCCATGTGCCAGGACAAACAAGGAGCTGACCCCTAGGACAGCAGACAACTAGAGATGGTGGGTTTGGCCCTCATTTGCACATACATTTGTGGTCTTAATTTCTTCTCTCCAGAGTCCCAGGCCTTGTACATCAAATGTTTCTAAGCACAACGTAAAAAATTGCCTTCCTAAATATATTATACTGCTAAAACCACAGGATTAAAAATAGTTTCGGACAAATGTACCATCCCTTTATAACATTTCCTCAGTTGGAGTCAAAGCATTATTAAATACCAAAATGCCACTGAAATCTTGGTTATTCATAAAGGTGGAAAACAGAGTGTCCCAGCCCTGTTCAAAGCCAGATAACAGCTAAGGTAGGAGCAGAGCCCTCATGGCCCAATGACCAGAAA
The DNA here is from genome assembly GCA_008711295.1 of Anarhynchus alexandrinus. Lineage (NCBI taxonomy): Eukaryota > Metazoa > Chordata > Aves > Charadriiformes > Charadriidae > Anarhynchus > Anarhynchus alexandrinus. Next base: position 4,184,252 of record VUYV01000021.1, read on the forward strand.
ACCTCCCAAAGCTTACAGCATCTCCATGTTATACTGATTGCTTTACCTCTTATTGCATTAAAATGTGCATCGTTAAGATATGCAGCCAGATATAACTTTTAAGGCAAAGAAAGGGCTCTGCACTGGGGCAGCCATATTGTGATCCTGAAAATTTGGATTTGCCCCCTAAATTTCCTCTGTGGTTCTTAAGCAAACCTCTGGGGTTTTTTTCAGTTTATTTTATGTATAATGGAGCTAAAAATAGCTTTTTAGCTCCCAGACCTTCACAGCCTGTGAAGTACTGAGATGCTTTGTGGACAAAAGCGTTGCTTAGAAACAAAAATAAAAACCAAAGGTCCCTAATTTTGCCTCCCAAGGGGACTTGGAAACCAAAACAGTGCCTCGAGACCATGTTTTTCCTGACGTGCACCAGCCAAGTTAGCTCACAGGTAGAAAACGGAGCCGGGCTGGGGGGATGCTGTGGTTTGGAAGCCCGGTGGCCCAGCAGCGAGCGCTGTGTCCCAAGCTGCTGGCTGCGGTGGGCTCTGCCTCTGCCATCACACAGCCCACCACTCCCAGCCTCACCACCACCCTCCTCCAGGTGCTCAGAGCTCCGGAGGCCCCTCTGAACCTCCCAGCCCTCCCAGGTCTTCAGCAAGCTGAGTGTGAAATAGTTATTACCAGCAGCTGCTGCACCGAGTGGGACTCTGGTTTAAGTAATTCATTTTGATAACAATGTGTAGGTTAATTGATCAGTCATTAATTTTCTTGCTTGGTAGTTTTTCCTAATTATCTCCACTACATAGAAGGTCCGCAAGGCATGTTCCTTGGTGGGTATGCCTATTTTTTATTGCTTTTTGCAAAAGTACAACATATGTGCAATTATTCAATGCCATTCCGTCTTTCAGCATCCCCGTTGGTGCAGCATATTCCCTTTCTCAACTCTTCTAGACAATAGTTAACCTCTCTTCCCATGAGAAATACTGGTCGTATATGCTGCAGCAGGAATTCAAGTGTTGACAGAAATTTCAAGAAACAAATACCTTTTTCCAGGCCTGGCAGCTTTTCCTGTGAAAATTCAGTTATGGGCTGTGGAGGCAATCAGGAGCAACCACAGACCCAATTGTTCTTGTTCCTTTTTTAAGTCTAAGAAACGAAGCTACTGAAGAGAATATTTTTCTGGCACAAATGTTTATTGCAAAACCGTGCAGTGGCAGTAGGGGTCAGATGGCACATCCAGGCATCATTCTGCTCTGGTGCTTTGCAAATAGGCAAGTTTTCCTATGCCAGTGTGCATTTTTTGCCCTAGATCCTGTTGTTACAGATACAAGGTGGGGGGCATGTCCTGTCCTTTATGTATTATCTCATTCTGGTGGTCTATAAGATGCAGGAGACTGTCCTAGTCTCTAGGTGACGTTAGGCTGACGTGTAAGGAGACAGAGGAGCTGTGCACCTGATGGAGCAGAGATGGTGCAGCTTCCAGGAGAGGAAGGCATTGGTGGGCAAGGGGTGTATAGGCACACCTCTGTGCAGGCGTAGGGCACTGATCAAGGTTATAAGAGGGGATTTCTGATTTAATTGTTGGAACAGTTGCTTCAGCTGAGCAAGATCAAGTTCCTGCAACACAAGTCTGCCAGGGGACCGAGCTGGAAGGAAGGCAAGGCACGCAGACGCTAGGTGCATATTCCTCTCTAAATAGCATCGCTGCATCAGCAGAAGTCTGAAATCATCCAAAGCCACAGGAGCACTGATGTACTTAAAAAAGGTAAAATTTACTTTTAAAAGGTAGAATGCATTTCAGAAGGTAAAATTTCTCACTAAGCAAGAGCAAAGAGCACTAGAAAGATTACAAAGCCTTGTGAAACAGGACATTTTGTATAAACAATACATGTCTTCCTTACAAAAATACCTTTGAAGAAGAACAGAAGGCTGATAACAAGGGAACATCCCACCACAAAAGGCGTTGAAACCAGGTGAAAACTGGAGGGCTTCTGGAAGAGGCCTAAAGTCAACAAAGATTTGCAGTAACTGGAGGAAAGGTAAAGGTGGCAGGGGGAGATTGCGACCGCCGACTCAATTAGAGACTGAACAGAACTGCCTCCCCCCCACTGTACTGGAGCATGTGCACATCAATTAAAGGACATTGTAGCTTTACATGAAAACTACCCCCCACTGTACTGGAGCATGCACACACCAATTAAAGGACATTGTAACTTTAAATGAAAGTGAGAGACTNAAAGGCGTTGAAACCAGGTGAAAACTGGAGGGCTTCTGGAAGAGGCCTAAAGTCAACAAAGATTTGCAGTAACTGGAGGAAAGGTAAAGGTGGCAGGGGGAGATTGCGACCGCCGACTCAATTAGAGACTGAACAGAACTGCCTCCCCCCCACTGTACTGGAGCATGTGCACATCAATTAAAGGACATTGTAGCTTTACATGAAAACTACCCCCCACTGTACTGGAGCATGCACACACCAATTAAAGGACATTGTAACTTTAAATGAAAGTGAGAGACTGTACTCACCAATAGAAATTGTTAAGATAAGGTACTAACCAATAATTATAATTGAGGGTGTGTATTTCTGTGTTTTGAACCATATAAATATTCCAAAGGGTTTTTAGGCCGGTGTGCTAGCTCTGTGGATTACCACCCAGCACCCACCTCTGCGCAGAAATGATTTAAATAAACACCTCCACTCTGCGTGTGCACATCGGCGTCTTGCACAGCGGGTAAACGACCCCACTTTGGGACAACAGCAGCACTGCAGTTGCAGGGTGCACACACTCCCTGTTACGTCCGTCCCATGGGATGTGTGATGTGCCCTGGCCACGTGCTGTGCCCATGTCAGGAAGAATCCCAGCTGTGTGCTGTTTTCCTTGCCCTGATGTCCCAGGGGAAGAACGTAGCAGCTGGGACGGAGGACGGTGCACTCCCCTGTTGTGCAGTGTTGGGAGACGGAGGGCGGGGGGGTACAGGGTGAGCTGCATAAAGCACCCACTCTGCAATCTAGATGTAGGGGCAAGGTTTTCGTTTTCAAAGGCAGAAAATCTATGCACAGCAAGCTTCTTCTTACAGCCTGAGGAATATGACCACGCTGACCCCGCTGAGCTGTGTAAGATTGCTTAGCAGAGAGGAAATGGAAGGAGTTCCTGACTATTTTTAAATTTCATTGTAAGAAAGGCAGCTTCACCTTGAAAAAGAAATTCATAAGGCCCTAGCTACAATAGTCTATGATAGAAGGATTAAGGCATACATGAATTGTAAGGAGATAAATACCTCTGTACGCCTCTTGTAGCTTCCAATGAGCCATTTAATGAGAAACAGTAAGAATGAAAGAGCAAAACCTCTCCGGCCTTCTATGCAATTTTTTAATTAAATTGCAGGACAAATTTTTTGAGCATTAGATGTGGATGCTCAACATAGTATCCACCCAGAAGTATAGAACAAACAAATGTATTTTCCTTTTAAATCTCTCTAAACTCTCCCACAAATTCCAGCACCTTACCCTTCATAGTTCCATTCCAGTGACATTTGCAGCCTTTCCTCCCTCGCCATTTACCACATACCACGTTCTTTCCCCACAATACTGATACCAACCTGCTCTTCAAACTTCTGTCCAAAAATTCTTGTGAAAATACTGTGTTTACCTGCTATGAAACCTCTTCCTGTGATACTCCCCAGGACCTAACAGCTGGAGAAGCCAAGTCACTCCCTAAAAGACTTGGTAGGACCTGTGTGTCCAAGCCCATTGCAAAGGTCCTCCAGTGACCCCCATGTCTGCAAAGGGAGGATCCGGATACTTCTCCAAAACAAAACCCTAGGGAAGGCATGGTGGGGTATCATTCTGGAGAATCTAAAGGGAAAGACTACAAAAACTACTTGTACACAGTTCTCTGACTTAAAAGGATGGAGAACCAATTTTCTTCCATGGGCAGATACCACTATTTTTCTGCAATGCAAGTACAATACAAAAGACTGCTTTAAATATGCTTACATTTGGAGAGAGAAGCACAGACAAGCGATTGCATTGCAAGAACATCTCACTGCCAGTTGCCTCTCTCACTGTTGTTTAGAGTTTGTTACCAGTTGTTTAATGCTGCATTCTGCCAACCATCATCATTACCCTGTTTTTTCTGTCCTTCATCCTTAATTACCCATGGTTCATCTGAAGAAGATGATGACAAGTATGGAAATGCAACCATGCAGTTAGGGACATCAAGAATGTTCATACTGAAAGATTTACACTGTGTGTTCAGTCTTACAGGTGAAGCAGCTAAGGTCTTTCAGAGCAGTGATCTCACAAGCCAGCATTTCCTCCAGCTGATGACCATGCTCCTGCTTTCCCATCCTCCATGTCATATGTCCACTCCCAGTGTATTTAAATAATGTGCGTTTTGAAGTCCCTCTATGCATCTGCCCTGCTATTACATTAATTCTTATGGGAAATATTTCTCCAATAGCAGTTGCCATTTTCAGGAACATATCCCTGAGAGAAAACAGAGAGTGGCTGTATTGTGGTAGTTAGATGGGCCAGACCCAAAGTGATGACACTGAACGCTCAAGCTTCTGGAAGAGCTCCAGGAGTGAGTTTAGCCTGAGACAAGCTGCTTAAATCTCTGTAATGGAACTGTCCAAAACACAGGGATACCAAAGCTTTAGGAAAATATAGATGTTTTATGCACCTCTTCCAGTCAGATGGTGTTTGGCTCTTAAGGGGACACCAAATAAACTTTCAAACTCAGTTTCCAGAGATTGCTAAGAATGGAAAATCTTGGAGTCCCACAGATATTCATACTCAGCTACCTTTGCTCTGAAACAGTGCCTGTATTACAGAATCACAGAAACACAGAATGGTCAGGGTTGGAAAGGACCTCTGGAGATTATCTAGTCCAACCCCCCTGACAGAGCAGGTTCACCTACAGCAGGTTGCACAGGACGACGTCCAGGTGGATTTTGGATGTCTCCAGCGTGGGAGACTCCACAACCTCTCTGGGCAGCCTGTTCCAGTGCTCTGCCACCCTCCAAATAAAGAAGTCCCTCCTCATGTTTAGTACTACCACACTTCTATTTGATACTTTAAGGGAGTTTCTAATACTTCTGTTTGCACTGTCTGCAGCAAGCCCTTTCAAACACTACTTCTGTCTTCAGTAAACTTCTGTCTCTCTGTAGTTGTAAAGAATTTCAGGGTATCCGGCTGCAGTACCTCTATCATAAAACATGATTTTATTCTTGTAGACAGCCTAGTTACAGAGGAGGAATACCATGTACTCTATGGCAGTATGGAAATTCAGTTCTGCAGCTATTGAACCTTCTTCTGCCAGTACTAGTCCCAACCCATTTAGTCACAAAAAAACCCTTTTATTTGGTTTATTTTTGTTGAAAGCATAAAATACTTCTGTTTCAAAACTAACTGCCAATTTCCAATTAAATGTGGCACAAGTCAAAATTGTGGGTCATCATTCCTTCTTTAGAAAAAAACTTTACTATATGGCTTCTAAAATTAGAAAAGGTAAATGGATGTTAAATCAATGGCTCAGCAGATGGATAGACAAAATAAAAACAAGTGATATTCTATTAAATGAGGAGATAGGAGTGCTGAGACTTTAAACACGGTTAGATCCAATGTAGTTCTTCAGTGCCACAGGGAAGTGAATGAGTCAAGGGCAGTGGTCTCCATGTAGACTTTCCTGTAAGGTGCGTTCCTCCACTTCAGCTGTGCGTTAAAGGTTTGCCTGTAGTTTGTTCCTGTGTTTTCTGATTGATTTCAAAAATCTTCTCCAGCTTTTAGCATAGCTCTCCCACGTGTTGATGACCTTTTAAATAATTAAAATGCTAACTGTTCATTCGAGCTGTTATGAAACTCAGTCTTCAAAGTAGCAGGCAAAGGATCAAAACTGGGAGGAAGAAGACTTGTCGGTGCTACTTGGTTTTGACTTGCTTTGTTTTCCTGACAGGCTGCATTTGAGGAGAACTGAGAAGTGTGCTTTGTTACTGGTTCAATGCTCAGAAATTCTCAGTGTCGTGTCATTATTCATAGTTTCTGTTTTGATCATTTAAGCAATCTTTTCATGTTGTTTTCCTCCTGGATATATTATCTGACATGCAACAACCAGAGTTTTCATAAAGCTCTTTGGTGCCTGTGGGTACACACGTAGCTGATGCCTGTTTAAATGGCAGTTTCACAGCCTTCGGAGGTATGCTGCATCATCTGAAAAAACAATTGCTGCACTAGAAAGCTCAAGACACTCTTAAAATCATCTACTCAAAGCAGTGACATAACTTGGGAGGAGAGGTGGAATCTAGGCAAAGTGCAATATCAAATTAAATACCCTGGACTTACTTCTGAAAACACACCATTGATTTGGTTATATATCAAATCAACAGGAACCTAGAAACTAATAAATTTAAAATGAAGAAATCTGGACTTAGAGAAAAAGGTTGGTAGATTTAAAAATGAAAAGGTACAGAAACCTCTTCATACTGGCTAAATAAATGAAAGTGAAAAGAAGCCTAATCTAGGTTCCCGCAAAGTGAACAAATTTTCAGAAATGCTAATACAACTGCTCCGTTACAATTAATGGGAAGTGTCAGTGCCATGATATTGCAGTTCTGCTACAGTGAGAAGTGGTATATGAGCCCTAAAAATGCACAGGATTGGGCAAATAAATCAGGATTGTCTAAAGGATTATAAAAACAAACAAACATCTGTGTTGGCATGACTGGTACCCCTGCTCCCCACAGTTACTTCTATAAATTTTTCTATCTGTACATGCTTTTATGCCTCTATAGAACCACACAAATCAAGACAAGGACATTTGGATTACTTCTAGAATGAATTCTTCTCAGAAACAGGAATTCCCATTGCATATCCCCAGCGTCCCAGGCAAAATTCCCAGATAATAAAACACAGACAGCAGTTTTGCATCTTGCATTTCTGATAAGTGAGTTTAAATAAGTTACTATCCATATTTCCACATGCATCTTCGCATTTTAAATTCTAATTTCACCTTGAATCCCTCAGTTGTGAGAATGCCAAGCCTTTACTATTGTGTATGTATGTTTGTACATCATCTTGCTCCAATATAGCACTTCGCATCAGCAAAAGAGAAAAACATCATGACCTGCAGTTTGCAAAAGGAAAAACACATGCAGAGCAATGAAGTTACTTAACCAAGTCTATTCAGAAAACCAATGGCAGCATCGCAATGGAATCCAGGAGTGCTAGGTAACACTGGCCAATATGAAATTTCCTTACTAAAACATTTTTTAAGACTTCACAATTAGTCATAATTACATCATTATTTTAATGGTTAACATTATAGGAAGGCAACGTGAGAATATATGTTACATACAAAGGAAAACAATTTAATGACACCAATATATAAACATAGTATTTTGACATAGAAATTGCAAGAACTTAAACAAACAAAGAAGCAAATGAATCTTGGACTAATGACCATTTCCTCAATCTTTTTTTTTCTATGTAGCACAAAATTGGAGAACAAATGAAACATAAACATTTTGGTAAACATGATGCAGGCCCCAGCAGCATTTTCTTGAGTGAGAACACTGACTGATCTTCAGGGCATTTAAGTGTAACATCAGAAGAGGCATTGCATTATAGGGAAATGTTAGAAAACTAGTTAAAGAACCTCAGTGGACAAGGTCACATCATTCTGTCCTGTCTTGTAACTCTCCTGCTGCCTAGAAGATCACCCGACAAAATGAGATGTGGCATCTCAGCCAAGCTTTCCTATAGGATGTGCTCCCTGAAATGGCTATAAACCCCAACACATTGGTGTAGGCTTTACTCTTGCTTGAAGTAGTGACAAGGTTGTCATTCAAATTATCAAGGCACCTGTTTCTAGATGCCCAGCCTGGTTTCTGAAGGCCAGCATGATACTCTGGCTGTCAGCAGCTTAAAAAAAAATAAAAAAGAAAAGGTGATTGCATTTGAGAGATATAATCACTTTGTATAATATAAGAACCGTTGTAACTTTTAGACTGAAGGCAACAAAAAAAAAGAATAATTTCCTTCTGGGTCATATTCCCCCAGACTTGTTCTAACAAATCTAATTCATACTTAGCTGCAGTTTCTGTTTCTCTTGGATGTCTGGAGGACAATACCCCCTGTTTTTCTCTTTTACAGTAGAAAAAATAGCCAAAATTAAGATTTATCAAATTTAAGTGAAAGGACTAAACTTCGCACTCCTTCCTGCACCATAATGCTCATTGAAAGAAGGCAATAAACACTGTTCTCTAAGCAAAAAACCAACCAAACAGGCCCCCAAAGTTTTTCATCAATGTTAGCCTGAATAGGCTGGATGCATGCACCATGACTTCTGAATTTAGTCTGATAGTTCAGTATAAAAAGAATACCTGAAATTCTTATATCAGGAAAAGAACCACTCTCCCAAATAATACACCAGAATGACTGATGACATCTTATCATAACTCTGAAATGTCAGTGATTTGGCTGCTTCCAGAAACATAATACTGAACAAAATACAGCACTGTATGATCCCATGCATTTTAGTTCCAATCCATAGATTTGCCTTACATTTCAGATTTTGTTTTAGGACTTAACCGTCTATATTTTCAGTCGCTTGGGGTTCTTAGATTCATAAGAATTTTCACATCGTAGACCTATTTGAAATAGGTTAACATGTACCCCTGAATCTCTGCCAAGACAATATCTTTTTCATGTAATTTTGTCCAGTCCAGTCCTAAGAGCACAGGTTTTCATCATTTTGCTCTCCAGAAGTTATTACATTGCCCACAGTTCTGTACTAGTTATTCCAAGCCAGGTTACACCTGCTTGACCCTACCTGCAGCTCCCTAAAAATGACTTCCTTCCTATCTTGAGGTCCTCCTAGCTCTTCTCCATACTGTTTTCTCAATCCCACCTCATCAAACACTCAATTGTTCTTTAATTTAGCAACTGATTAGATCCTTAACTGTGTTTCCCACTTAATTGGGAATTTTGTAAATCTCAGCAGCCTACTTTTGGTCATCATTTCTCCATGTGCCATATTCTGTTAGACAAGGAATAAGAGTCAGGTCTCACAAAGGTCAACCTGGCCTGTGCCAGGCATCAGATACTTCATGGTTTCTTTGCTTGTGATTCTTTGGAAACTACAAAACCTAGAGATAGCCCAAAGGACACAAGCTTTGCTGAAAACAGAAAGTTATAAAACACTCTGGACAGGCTTAGTTCACGTAACTGGTGATGACAGATGCCTAATAATGCCTGTGCCTGTTATGGACGTGTTGTATTGTGTGGTTGATGGCTACTGATGACAAATTTTGGAGTGGTTTTTTTTTTGGTTAAGGCAGTAAAGTAGACAAAAATAATTTCAAGGGCAATATTGTATTAATAAATTATGCAGAAAATAACTAGCTTTCATTTAGAAAAGAAGAGTCAATAAACTGATGAACTAATACAGTCTTTAAAACATTTAAGAGCAGGCTTGAACTGTGGGCATACAATAAGGGATTTGAAACCAATTTATCAAAGGTCTTAGCATGAAGATGCTTTCACTGACTTAAGTGGGCTTCAAATTTTACCCTAAAGCTCTATCAACATCTTTGCAAGAAGTGATGTCCTTATTTACACCACAAAAAAATGTTTTTAAAAGCCCTATATCTACTTGCTGAGTTCTTATCCAGTAGAAAGGTTTAAATTCAGGATACAATTTTGCATTTTGGAGACAGTCTCTTCTTCTGAAGCTCTCAGCCCCATAACACAGACAGGCCTTATGATACAGAAAAAGGAACAGCAGTGTAATTGGTTTTGTTGGTGTCATTGCCTGACACCAGATACAGCAGAAAAGATTGTAGAGACCAACTGATTCCCTTTTAACAAAGGGCTTGTTAATTTTTTTTCTCTCTGGAGAAAAGGTAATTTGCACTGGTTGTGTTGTCAGTCGTCAACGGGTTGCTACAGTGTGCAGTCAAGCTTCTAAGCAGTGTTTTGTTTTCTTTTCTATTCTTGCCTGGATTCCCCCTTTAACCTTATCAAAGCAGTTAAATTTCTTCAACCTATCAAGCTGAGCCATGTCAGCATCTTAAGATCGTTGCTGTTGACACGGCTGAGCAAAGCTGAATTGATCTTGCAGCCCTCAGGACATCCTGCACAGCGTGCGTGCTCTATACTACCACCACATGCCTGATTTAAAGTCCAGACCTTTCTACCTCATTGTCGGCAAGGTAAAATGCTTTGTACCACTAACATTATTTAAGGTCTTTCTGTTGCCACAAAGGCTATCCCAGTAACATTAGACTGTATGCTGGAGATGGAAAAGGAGGACAATGATGACATGCTTGTTTGCATTAAAAGCAAAACACAAAAAAAAACCCAACCTGAAACAACAACAACAAAAAAACCCCTCACGATTCAAGTTGATCTGTACCTGTCTATCCGAGAAAACAGCAATAAAACAAGATTAGTTACATTAGAGAACAAAGTGTGGCTGTCAAGGCTTTCAGCTACTCTCCATGAAGAACTTGACAAGTGAATGGCTGTTTTCCAAGCTGTTAGGCACCCGAGTTACTGCGCATTTGCTTGTATCCTATATGTTTTCCATTAGCAGGCACACACTGTGACAGTAACCTATGAATCGCAAGAATCCTGTCCTTACCACTGTGAGCACAAAGAAGGCTGGATTTTGAAAAATAGGGAACTTCAGAACCAGGTCACCAAGGTCGTCAAGAGAGCTCAGCCCCAGGACAACAGGTAATCTTAACTACTTGTTCTGTTTACTTCAATCCTCAATAATATTCATATCTCCTTACTTTTAAGTAGAGAAACAGAACAAAATTCTCTTAGAACAGAGAATCACTTTGTTTTCCAAAGGGTCTTTGTTTACTTATTCACACGCCTACCTGCTTGTGTGCATATTAGTTTGTGGCTATTTACAGGGTGGCCCCCAGAGAGGTAACAGACAGTTACTGGTGAGCTAATTTCAATGCAACTACTAGATTAGTGAAAAATGCATAAGCTTGTATAGTTGTGGCCCATGAAGCACGGGCCACTGATAATCGGGAAAAAAAGTTACATTTGAAAAATAAAGGACCAAATCCTCATCACGGTGTTTAATCTTCCTGAGGGACGATGGGCTATCAGAAGCCTGGCATTACTCACTGGGTGGGACTGCTCTTTGAACAAAATGGAGTAACACTGTGCTTCAGCCTTAGGGTTCCTCCATTACTAATGACACTAGTTTGGGGATCCTAAACACCTGTGGGATTAACAGAGCACAGTTTCCTGGGGCTCTGCATGTAAGGGACCAGTTGTGTTGGTGTGCAGAAAAAGCAGCAGTGGCCACACTGCTACGCAAGCAGGAAAGACTCTTCTGCCACCAACCTCTACATCCACTTTGCAGAACGTAAGTGATCATTAAAGAAATGAAAAGCAGCAAGTTTATAGCAAACTTCATATACATTAAAATCCTATTTGTATAACCACAGCTAAAAGCCTCTCCTACAGTTTTCACTGGCAAGTCTTTGGGGTTTTTTTAATGCACTGTTAAAACAGAACACTGTAGAAACTGTGTCATCTGAGGTGTGTGCGAATTCCCCACACAGCAGTTAATTACCCAGAGAAATAGTCCATTAAAGTTATTAAGTTATATGGGAAATAGGTATGGGAGCCTGGGTTGTGTTTTTGTGCTACAACAAACAAACTCATACAACGCGGGGAAAAAAAGACCCAGCAAGCAAAAATCTGCCTGTTCTCTGACTCAGTGAAAATAAGTGGTATGAAATCTCAGAGAATAAACTCAAAAAATGGAGTTAGTGGCAGAAAAAACTTGTCCTTTAACACAAAACAGAAAACAAATAATGATTAACAGAACAAGAATTAAGATAGATTTGAGGACTGCTTCAGAAAAGGGAATTCTCATCCTGTGGTAGGGAGGAAGTGTAACACCGAAGAACCATTGCAGGCAATAGCTACTATAATGTCATCATCTTATTATCAATAAAATAGGCTGATGATAGGGAACAATTTGTTCATCTCTCAAATTATGACTTACTGGAGCATTCTGATTTCAGAACTTGATTTCAAAAGCATTTCAGACCTCATTTCCCTTAAGAGCAAGGAGGGTTTTCATTTATATATTATTTTCTTCTACCTAAAAATCAGTGTTTAATCATCTTTCATTGTGTCTTTATTCAGAGTCAAGGAACATACTTTGCCTCTTTCAGAGAGCATTCACAAAAAAGGGTTCAAGTACAACTTTATTAACTTGTATTGGTGCAAATGGTTTGGAAAGTAACTTTATTTGCATCTACATTGTGATTCATAGACTGTGATTATTCCAGAATCCACTTGTTGGAAATTTTATATTAAATAGAGAATACATTGAGATTATAAGCTTTCTTGTTGTCCCTCCCTTACTTACTCAACCAGAGTAGGAAGCCAGTCACCAATGGTGATGGTTTGCAATTTTATGTCTGACTGCAAAGGCAGTGATTTCCTTAGCAGTCACTTGTTGGGAGTTTAGATTAGAGGCAATAATAACAGATGCACTGTCCCTCCTTTGTTTACTCAGCCGTAATGCTGAGCTATAAAATACCCCACACTCTAAAATCACTGCCAGCGTATTCTGTGCCAGGCTTTTCTGTGCGGCGCAGAAGTGAATCAAGACAACTGGAATGAACACAAAAAGCAAAGGAAAAAAAATTAAAAGGGAAAATCACGGAGTCATAAAATGAAAAGTTTCAGTCCATTTTTTACCTAGAATTTGCAGAAAATTAATAATGTGAGAAATTCTTGCATCTGAATACCTCAGAAAATAAAAGCACAAGGTTTTTTAAACCCAAAATTACAGGAGCAAGCAGTTGTGTATTTTTTCCCTTCAAAAAGATAAAAGGTCCCTTGGCATAGTGAAATGGAGTGTGACTTGCACAGAGGTGACATTACCAACCAAAAGAATCTGGGGGAGCAGCATCTCTTGGGTAGGTCTGCTCCTGGGTGTTTCCTGGGATTACAGTAGATCAGCATGATTTGGGAGAACTTCTGGAGTAAAGTGAGGAGAAGGGGTAGCCAGACTAACTGATACTCCCTGGTGTTTTTTCATGTTAAACCAAATGCTTTGGTCATCACACACCTGCTGTCTGCTCCTGGTAGTGGTACTTCATAGCTGGTGACTTAGCGGGCAAGCGGTGGGTGCTTGGAAGAGCTGATATTGGCACAACCGCTAACAAAATCCATGCAAATTCACCTTTCCACACTCAGACTCCCCAGTCAATGTCCTAACACAGCAATTCTCATCCTACTTGTTCCCACAAAACCTCTTTAGTACTCAGCTACTGAGAGCTGGTTAAAAGCAACACCTCAGTGTTACTCCATTCATTATGTAATTAATCTCTTATGGAAAAAAAAAGTAAATGAGTCAATGTGGTCTGAGCAAAGTATACTCTTCTACTGCAGTATCAGCTCAGGTCTCTCCATACCACCTTCTCAACAAGAATAAAATGGAAGGATTTGTAAAACGCCAGCATGGTCTGTCATACATGAAGTTTTTATGGCTGTCTCACATACAAATAATTGAAAATAAGCTTACATATCTTGAGGACTAGAAATAACAAGTATGTGTGGCACCTTTCTCTTTAAAGGTGATGCTTGTGGAATACTTTGGATATTCGATAAGGTTTTACTGCTTTTCTTCCTGCATATATTAAGAAAGTTTTATTAAGATATTTTCTAGTTTGCTGCAATGGGTGAAGAGATCAAAGGAGGACAGTATATAGTAGCCTCGTGTCCTGAAGTGAAATTATGATTCAGTTATTAGCTCTGCTACTCAGAAGCATACATGAACTAATGCAGCATCTATCCACTTTGCCTTATCTATTGTGACAAGCCTCCAGGGGGCTGATCCACATGAAATTCATTTCACATCTCATTCATTGAGTGCCTGGGATTTGAAATACCTTTCTGCTCTTCTAGGTTTCAATAAGCTAGACTGCACAGACTCATTGCCAACAAAAAGTAAGAAAGTAAACTTCTCTGTAGGGATGGTGCTTTCAAATTTCCTGTGATGCTACTGGAGATGCACTGACATTCATTTCAGGAGTTGTGCATATGTGTACCCAGGACAAGGATGACTTAGAGAATAATCATACTTTTCAGACCACTGGAAATATATTTTATTGTACTCTGTATAGTAACGCAGCTTATATCATATAAAGTGAGAGATATAAAAGATTATATTCAATATGAGATGTATGGCAATGAAATCTTCTACCCTTCATTAACCAAAAATGCCCATGCACCTCTTTAAGAAGGCTAAACCTTTGGTAGTTGCCAGTATATACTTAATTTCTGTACAAGTTTTACTGATGAAAACAGTACAAAGACCCCACTATTTGTCCAGAACATTGATTTTCGTGTTTGGTAAGCAAAAACCCGGCAGAGGAACAATATTGCTAGAAATACTAGGGATTTGTTTCAATAAGAAAAAGCATCATCAACAAAACCAATTCCTGTCCTCTTTTCCCTCCTTCTCAAACAACTGACCAAAACTATCACTGCTGGAACACGCAAACCAACATCTCCAATGGCCGAGATGGAGAATTACTGGTGTTTCCATATCTGTGCAAATAAATGAATGGCAATAAGAGGGCAAACTGTGAGCTACTGTATTTTTTAAGCAGTATTACTAAATCAGTGTTTCAGCTGGGATAAGACTTAGTCCTAAGGATCTTACCTACAAAAGAATACCCACCCAAAAAAGGACTGAGATGAAAGTTCATTGCCTTCACTCAAGAGGTTGATGTATTTTTCAGACTCTTGTGTCTTTTGGCCACCAGAAATTGCCCTCAGGAGCGGGGGCTGAGCCCAGATCACCCCATGCTGGGACTCATGTTGCAGGCTAGAGAATCAGATCTGATCTTGGTATTCCTGGCTCAATGAATCTTTTAAAATATATTCACTTATTGGATCCAGGTATCTCATCAGCAAACAAATACCAGAAACGCAAAAGGGATTACTGTCAGTCTGTAGCCTGCAATGCCACGAACACTAGCAAAGTGTGCAGTGTTTTCAGCTGAGGGACAAGCACAAACCAGCTGAGCCACATGGGATAAGAAAGGGTATTTAATAAAGCTGAATCCCGAGATTATTAAAGGATTGCAGTGGCAGCCTTAAGGTAGTCGGTATGGAGAAGGAAGTAGACTTGGTTCTCTGTTACCAGGTTTTCTTTTTACAACCTCTGCCTGAGTATTTGGCCATGGGATGAGAGGAGGAGGAGGTTTCATAGTCTTACTGGATACTGGCTGCATCCCCTGAGACAGGAGCCACATGAGCAAAAATGAGCGCTGCCGACCCATGACCTGCTTCATATATGAATTCTTCCAAGCGTGTTAATGCAGAGGAGCAATATCACCCCACTGCCAGCACCAGTGCAACCAGTCCTGTTCCCCAAACTTCTGTCCATGTGTTCATGATCCAAGTCATACAAGCCATGCTCTTTGCTTGTATGTGCTTGGTGAGGTTCTCCACTGTGTTCAAAACCTGAAGTCTCCAGTGCATCTAGCCTGCTGGTCTCTGACTCTGTGTCCTAGGTCTCTTTTCCCCCATGCATATCTTCCCTTTCTTCTGCTCCCAATTTTATCCCATACACTCCCATACCCACAGTACTTATAGAATCATAGAATGGTTTAGGTTGGAAGGGACCTTGAAGATCATCGAGTTCCAACCCCCCAGTCATAGGCAGGGACACCTCCCACTAGACCAGGTTGCTCAAAGCCCCATCCAGCCTGGCCTTGAACACCTCCAAGGATGGACCTTCCACAACTTCTCTGGGCAATGCCCCTAAGTCCTGCCCTCCACAGAGCACCTCAGATCCTTACAGGGTCCCTGGCTGCCCCCTACATCTCACATGCCGCAAGGTGATGCTCTCCTTCTCTACTTGCCTGCTGAGCAAGGAAAAGCCCCTGCAGAGGCCAGGCTGCAAGTACACATGCAGTGACAGTGACAGGCAGCTTCTCAATGGGCGCTGAGTCTCCTGCAGTGCCCACGCAGCCTGGACCCTCACTTGGGTCTGTCCCCTCGTGCTCTGAAATTATCCTGGGTGCTCAACAGCTACCTGAGGAGAGGTAAAGATGGAAAGCAAGACCAGAGCCCTTCTTTCCTTAGGAAATCAGGCCAAAAATAATCCGTAAGGCACCATACAGTACAATAAACAAAATCATATCAGTTAAGTAATTTCCTTCAGCTCAGTGCTCAGACTAAACCTGAAGGTAACAGTAACACAGCTGGAAAAGTGTGATTTCTCTGATGATGTATTCTAGAATCCTAAAAATAAAAAATATTCTGAATATTTTTTGAAATTCTTATGAAACATAATTTAGATGGTAGTGAACAGAATCTATCCTTAATTTCAATATCAATAAGTATTTAATTAAATCCTCTTAGGCAACTTTTTTGCATGCAATATGCTGTAATATAAATAATTGTAAAATTGACAATATCATCTTTAATAATGTGTTCTATTTTTTAAATAAGAGTTATCAAAATAATCTTACCAAAATGAAACAGAAAATACCAATTTACATCTTCGGTCTAAATCGACACACACTGACGAGTTCTTGGCAGATTTTTCTCATTTGGTCATGTGCAATTTCTTCAATAGCTCCCAAAGTACAAAATACACAACACTGGGGACTCTACAAATAAAGAAAAGAACTTAACAAAACCATGGGGCTCTCTTTTAGACAACGGCATCCCCACAAGTATCATTTTCTGCTTAAAGCAGCTTTATGTTTCTCAGTCTCTGTAATGTTTGTTCACCCACACATGTTCTGTTTTCTACTGTTGGTTTTATAAATCAGTGGTAGGTCTTGAAAACTCTCCCTTTCCATTAAACACTTGTACCAAGAGATCATGCCCTATTATCCCTGTATCTTGCAGTTATTTTGTTTAAAGTGTTCTTCCAGTTGCTACCATGCATACACAGGATAATGTGCAACTCACTATATGCAACATTTTTTTTCTTTGATGCTGAGCTTATGAACTAATTTAAATATCGGTTTCCCTTATAACAAAACACAAGCTTTGCTCCCAGTGCAGTCACATTTTCTTCATGAAACGGCATTGAATCAGCATGAGAGTATAGTGTAATCTTTCAAAAACCTACAGTTGGTGAACATAACTTGTTTTTAAGACATTTCCTGACATAATATGCAACATCTAAGCAGTTAATAGCAATGAAATGAACAGTTAAGCAAATTATTATCGTTAAAAAATATCTATTGTTGTTGAATTATTTGATGAATGTAAAGCATCGATGTGATTCTTAAAACACTATACCGAAATACCGTGACATCAGAGTGGGACACAAAATATGACTACCTCACAATGCACTTTGAATTGAGGAATATCTAGTAACTGGTTCTTCAACTGATAGTACAAATTGCATAAAAACATATGCAACTTTAAACTACTTTAAAACTACTTTAAACACCTCACTAATAAAGTGTGCTCTACCAGATTCTAATAAATTTATACCCGACACAGATTTTTGTGCAAGGCAGATAAACACGGTCATTTCTCTACATACTGTGTATTTACCTTCTGAGACTGCACTCTGGCCCAAATTAGCAGGGTCATGCTGTGACAAAGACATGCAGTATGAGAGCACTCTTTATTATGTTGGCAAGTATAATTTATACTATCCTGTACTTTTCAGTCCCATGCTTTTGTGCTTTTGTGTTTCTTTTATGACAAACATGTCGGATAAATCCCATCAGTTCTTAGGCTTATTTTCATCCAAAATTTTTGGATTTTAGCATTTGGGTTTTTTTTTTTCATCCTTTAAACTGTAAATTTTGGAGGAAATGTAATGAAGTTAAAATACGCCATGTGTTAAATACAATTAGCAATGTAATATGTGGAAATATACTGTATGAAAAAAAGGGAAAAAACCAGTTGTCACACATCGCAGGTTCAATATCCCAACCATTATAAAACCCTCTGAGTCACAGTTTCTTAAAGACATGAGGTTTTCCCTCATGTGGAGTCTTTTGTTCCATCTTGTTCAGTGTGTTACCTGTCAATACAGGAAAGAATTTTTATCCCTATTTTTCAGCTAGGGTAAGCTGCTTTGTTTAAACACTGTCTAAAAGGGGTGCCATTTAAGACGAGAGGTAATCTACCTTCTAAATCAGCTGCGCACAGAAGAGAGAAATGTGGGTGCGCTAAAGCAAATTAAGCTAAGATAAAAGGCAGTTAACCTTACCAAAAAAGCGCTGCAATAGAAATAATAACCTGTGAGATGTGTGGATCCAAGGGAACTCGGACAATATTTTTGTGCTCTTTCTAATACAGTTAAGTTCTATGGTGTGCTGTATTTGGGGTTATGTTAACAAAAATATCCAGCAGCCTGTTTCTAGTTCTGCCACAGCTTCTCTATAACTATGCTTTTAGTCATCAACGTCAAAAATCAAGGAGATATTTTGGGGACCCTCCCAAGACCTGCATCACCTATTCCAGAAAAATCCTCCCCTATGTCAAGCACCAATGTTCAGCATCGAGGGGTTTCTTCTTCCTTAACCGTTTAACTGACAGATGACGTATTTCAGAGACTGATAATTACTTGATCATTTCCGCCTTTGAAATTGCTCCATGTACAAGGTGGATCCAGGTTGCTGTTGTGCTTTGGTGCTTAGTTTGTTGGACAAGGAATGCATGGGAATAAAAGAGTTTCTGAAAGAGGAACCATCCTAATGGAAGCAAGACTGTGTTGGAAACCCTGCATCCAGAGACCCAGACTTCCTAGAGCTCCGGTTAGTTCAAATGAGTCTAAGGCAAAAAAGTCAAAGTGCAGGCACTAAGTATTAGGTTCCTATCCTGAATGTGGGCCAGAAAGTAGAGCTCTGACACCAGAACAGTAAAGCTGTGCCACTCACCCACAGGTAGCACGTGCATTGGGAGGAACTGGAAAGACTGAAGAGACAGCTGCCCGGTTTTCCTTATGAAACCCAGAAGTCTGTAAAACGGAACTTGCCTTTTATACCTGAAAACCATCGATCAGGAAGATAAAATTAGGCAAGAACAATTAGCAAAGTTTCAAGTGCTCATCTCTATTTGCTGCCATCTTCCATTTTGTCCCCCACTCTCAAGTCTAGGGTAAGAGCTTTTCTGACCCCCTCCAGAATGCTGCTGTGGCTGCCAGGGGAGAAACCTGCATCACCCACATGAGGCAAACTGTGTGGTGAAGCAGCACCTGCCTGACTCCTGGGCAGAAAGCTGTTCTCCTCCTCGCAGCTACAATTCACAAAATAAAGTCTCCAAAGAAAGCTTTTTAGCAACAACATGACTTTGAAATGTGACAGTGCCGATATTGAAATGTGATGCAGTGTACTTCTTATTTACTGCTTAACTCAGCTCCTGGCCTGGCAGGTCTCTGTGCCACAGTGCAGCTGGGCGGCCCCCAAACTGGCGACACGAAGCTGGCTTGCAGGCGGGCTAAGACAGCGTGGGGCTTTGCTGAGATTTTTTGCCATTCTCCTGCAGCCAGACTTCTCCTAATGCCACGCCTGCAGTGCAGACATACCTTTTAAATCTGTGGATTTGACCAGAATACATACTTGAGAAGAAAACTCTCCACTGGGGAACACATTCAGAATCGATGCCAGAACCATCTCAATCTATTGTAAAGTCCTTGTTAGGGGACTAAAAGAACTATTAGAGCTGGGGACCACCTTTTGTGTGGAGTGCCACAAACGGTGACCAGGCTGTCATTCCCAGGAGCTTACTTTGTACCCTACCGGCCGCTGTGCTAAAGACACAGCTGTAGTCGCTATCGACTGACGATACTGAACTTGGCGGTTCTCCTCCTTTATTGTGGTGGCACACGGTTCTCAGCGTGGGCTGTGTGCACTGACCCGGTTCTTACATGCAGACTTTCAAGCAGGTAAAACAAGACATAAGACTTATATTAGCAGAAGGAGACAGCGTGATCCAAATTATTTTAATACTTCAACACATGCTGTCATCCCTAGTCTAAACAACAAAACCAAAAAGGCAGACAGTCCTGAACCAAAACGTATGCTCCCTGCTGTCTGAGAGCTATTGCAGAGATGTGGATGTGTTTGTCTCCAACTTAACAACACCCCAGAGGACGGTTTTGTATTCAACGCTAAGAAATATCAGCATAACAGATGCTTTTCCCCTTTAGCATTACAGAGTTCCTTCAAAGTCCGCTCTGGCCCTGATTTTCTAGTGTGGTCAGCTGCTCTGAGACAGTGCCTTGGAAAAACAGGCCCCAAAATTATTGTTATTCTGTCCTGTTATGCCTTTTTTTGCAGTTTGAATATATGCAAGGCATAGTTTGGCCATGGAAACTTAATTAGCTAAGCTCACAAATTAATCGTTCAGATTAAATTGCTTGTATCTATCTAGCACTGTGATATTTATTTATAGAGTAATTATTATCGAATGTCTGAGATAAAAGCCTTTAGACTAAAAACACTGTTATCATTCAAATGCATATTTATATATTTCAAATCCCAAACCCCAAACCTCCAACTATGCTGAGAAAACGTTTAAAGTCACAGTAAGACTCAAAACAAAGGAAATAAATAAAACATTAAGGTTGAATATGCAGTCATGAGATTGTGAGCTCCTTGGAGCAAAGGCTTTCCTCCTTATGAAGTATCTAGTGAAGTGTCTAGCACACAGTGGGTATTACTCAACATAATTATTATCCTCTTAATGTAAAACTTTCACATAACATTTTCTGTCATTTTTTTCTTTTTTTCTTGCAGAATTGCACTTTTTGAAAGATTTATGTCAGGCCCTGAGGGCTGTAAGGGAGCCTAGGAGCAATTCTGAGGCTCATTTTTTTAAACATTTGGGGAGGTCTTGGTGCAGAGCCACTGGAATATATGGATGGAAAATGCTAAACAGGTTTTTATTTCGGTCTGTATAAGTTACAGTACAGACATCACTGGCCTTTACTCATGTAATAATACTTTTTAGAATTTTCTTACTGCACTTTACATTTTCTGAACTCCTGTCCAATATTCCTTGAGGATTCCCTGTATGTTTTTCCTGACTCCTGCAAAAATACAAAAAGTTTTCATCTGCATGGAGTAGTCCTCTACGGGATTCCTCTAGCCTTCTAAAAAATGTGACAGTATACAGACAAGGCTTTAAAAGGTATTTGGGGATCTATCTCCCAAAGAATTAAGGACAAGTTAGGCATTTAGCTATTTTGAGAAATATCTTGGTGATTTCAGAGGTGTTTGTTTCATGCTGGCTTCCAGTGAAGGCTAAGGAGAAACATATTTCAGTTTGAGGGGTTATTCTCAAGGACAAAACACAACTCAGAGAATTCCCAAGAGGCTGCAGACTATGGAAATTTCTGGAGGGAGGTTTTTTCCTTGGTATATAACACATTCATAGTTTTGGAACCTCATGAGTCGAGATGGCCTTGAGCTTCAGCAGATGTCTCCGGCTTTTTGCTATTTTTTGATCACCTCTCATTTAATGTAACCTTTTCTCAGTGCTCAGAACTCCAACTGGATTACACAAATCCATGTATTCAAATGGTTACATGTTTCAATACACCTAAATAAAGTCACTGATATTAGATTAGAGAGAAGCAATTTGCTTAATAAGCAACTCAGGTAGTCAAGACTGTAGTCCTTAGTTTCACCCAGCATCTCAGGCTCCTCTCTGGAAATGGCTGGAGACCATCCTCCTCCCTCTGAACGTTTGACTCAAATTTCAACCAATCGGCACAAGTGTGAGCCTTACAAGGGCTGGAAACCAACTGGCTGTGAATCACATTGCCTCTAAAGAGAAATTAAAATCTCACTCACTGCCTTCACTGTAAAGGAAAGGAAGAAAAACAAATAAAAACAATGTAAAAATTTGGCCATAGTTCCACAGTTTTTAAATAAACATCAGTGGCTATTCATTCTTCATGAACCATTCTAATTTTTCAGACTGAGGACATTTACAGTCACAGTGTTTACACCCTGTCTGAGGAACCTTTAAAGGCCATAGAAAAAGAAGAAGCCAGGCTGTAAATAATCCTGAACAGTCACTCAAAGTATTAACCTTATATGTTGACAGACGGAAAGACAAGTGCAAGCAATATTGTGATCCTTGCAAACCCAACACAATCTTGATATCAAATGCTTTCTCCCAAAAGCAGCAGTGACAGGTGAAGGTACGTAAGAAGCAACTGTAAAAAAGTTAGCAAGACTCAGTTTTGCACAGACCATAGTTAGATTTTAAACTTCTGGAAACATAAATTTTGACGAAACACCTTGGCCATAACAGTTAGAATCATAGTGTAAATTTTATGGGATGAATATTTACCAGTGAACACATTGAGAAGATGTAAGAGTGCACTGAAGCAATACTCCCAATGCATTGACCAAAGTTATTTCATGAGAGTCCAGAATACCCCACTTTCCAACCATGAGCAAAATTAGGTCAGTGAACATCAGTTTGTCCTGCAAGATATTTCTGACCGGAACCATAAAAAGTACAAAACAGGGAAGGTACCTGGTCCAGTGCTGAGTTGACAGGGAGGACTGAGAGGAACAGGAGCAACAAGAAGACATTGTCCAAACCCACCATATAGTACTGTACATGTCAGGGCTCACTACAGCGGTTTCTCAACTTATGCTGTAGTAGCCATGACTTTAGCATCTGACCTTTCAGGCTATGCAGAAAAGATCAAGGGACAGATTACACCACCAAATAGGAAATCCTGCTGAAAACCCAAAACAGAAAAATACTGAACACCTTTCTCCCTCAAGGAGCTTGCACTCACGCTCTCTTAAAGAATTTAGCTTTTCTTTTGAAAATGGGGATCCTGCAGAGAAAACCCTATGTCGTACGCATACGTGCCATTGTGACCAAAATATCCGTGACTTTACAAGAGTGCAGAAAGATGGGATATGCTGTGTGATTTGCTCAAGCAGTTTCTAGAACAACCAAGCATTAGGCGTGATTTGTGGGGCAAGAATGCAAATTGCCAAAAGAGAATGTCAGTTTGACCTCCAGTCACTTTTACACTTTGGAAAAGCTTAGCATGATGATAACCACTCAAACCGGGAACTGCTGCACACAGTGCCTGCCTTAATCTGTTGATAATCTTGGATTACTTTTCAGATCTTCCTTGGTTTAGCGGCTTCTGTCAAGCTGTAAATAAAGGAGATCATGAGGAGATTTCTCCTACCAGTCATGGAGATGTCACTTGTTCACTGATTAGCTGGCAGGTTTTCATGGCAAGTCTGCTCACTTACTGGAAATTGTGCCTGTTGCCTAAGTGACCAGTAATCCACTCGAAGAATGAAAAAGAAGTTACTGAGGTGCCAAGGGACTCTGTCTAGAAATGAGAAATATTTGACAGTGGAAAAATATGTGTTTGCAGTGTTGTTTGGTTCATTTTTCCAGGGAGAGCTAAAATCACAGAAGGCAGACAGAGATCACTAAAACTCTTTTGCACATAGATTAACTTGTAATTCACTTACTCATGCATGTGGGAATACAGCTTCTGAGACCGGCTTCCTTCAGCAATAATGCGGTTTATGCTTCTGCTCTTGTGTTTTAATAAAAGTCATGAGATTAAAAATCCTCCCTAGTGACTGCTATCCCAGAGCTGGAGTGTAAGAAAATGGTTCATATACGGTACCTAGAAACCACAGCGACTGCATTTTTAGAAAAAAATGAGAGATCAGTTGTAATGTGACATGGCTTCTCATGGGATATACTAATCCTGCTCAGAAAAATTAGCTTACTTGACTCAATTGCTCCTTCGGGACTTGCAAATAATGCACGTTTAAGAGTTACGTATTTGCATGGTATCAAGAACAGTGTCATTTATGCTTTGAGGTGTTCCATAATGTAAACTCTAATT
Source organism: Anarhynchus alexandrinus (assembly GCA_008711295.1). Taxonomy (NCBI): domain Eukaryota; kingdom Metazoa; phylum Chordata; class Aves; order Charadriiformes; family Charadriidae; genus Anarhynchus; species Anarhynchus alexandrinus. Next base: position 4,208,116 of record VUYV01000021.1, read on the forward strand.
ATGGAGAAAATTCTAATCACATTAACATAGCATTATACTAAAGCAGTAACCATTTTACAGGAGAAGCAGTGAACTTCATTTTGTTTGGTGTTTGTACACATTCTGATCCTGGACCATAAGAATAAATCCTGGGCAGTGCAATTAGATAAACAAATCATGAGATTTGGAGGTTACAGCAAATCGCTGTTCATCAAAGGACTTGAGTTTTTATTGTCTCTGCCCTGACTAATCAAGTCAGTCGTGTAAACTATACAGGACTCCGTCCTCTCACTTTGATGGCAGCGGTGATATCTTACCTTTGTCTCAGTGCCTCTGCTGCTCTTACTCCTTTGAGTAGTGCCTGGCAGGTGAGCAGTCCCATAATTTCCAATAACAAGAGAAACAACTCTGTGCGAGCAAAAGTGGCAGAATGGGCTCTGAGAAATGGAAGAGGATCATTACCGCTTATTGGCTTGCTGCTGCTCTGACAGCTACGGATCTGAGCCTTACTACGGGAGGCCACGTGAAAAACACATTGAGGGACACACACAGCAGTGTATTTCATGAGAGACTGGGAAGAACAAGACAGAGGAGATAATCTCATTCTTTAGGGAAGATAAGACAGGCTGCTACATTAAAACAATGTAACATTATCTGCTTTAAGTAACGAGTAGTAACACCCAATTTAACAAGCATTGCTTACTGTAGGAAGCTTAATTACTCTTCAGAATACGTTCAATACAAAATTTCTCAAGCTGATTGCTTCAGCTGAATGTCAATGTATTATGTCCTAGCCACTCCACTACAAACTGCTATGTAGCAGCCAAATTTTCTTCTGCTCCGTAAGTGACATGTGATGAAAAATTATTTAATGAGCTGCTGCATTTTGCATCTGTGTAAATAACTTTTGTGTAAACATGCATTACGGATGATCAATGTGGCTTCCCCAGTGCTGAAAACAGTCAGCAGTTTTGACTGCATGAGATGCTCGAGGGTGTTGTGAGAAAATGGAGATTTGGAGTGAATTCTGCAATGTTTTATATTGATTTAAGCTTGGCTTGCTACAGACACTCTGTCCTCATCCCTCCAGCCCTCCTTTCACACCTCCTCCTCCTCCCTTCAGCCACCAGTTGAGGCTCTGACCTCTCTCCAGCCTCTCAGGGCAGCGCTGACCCTGGCACCAGCGGTGCATGAACCTGCAGCCACAGAGAAGCTCACACCACAAAAGAGACATCACCATGTGCAGAGATGGGCAGGGAAGCACAGTAGGAGCAAGGCAGAGCAGGGCAAAACCCAAGTAAGGAAATCCAGAGAAATCTTAAGAAGAAAGAAGATTCTGGGAGAGATGGCTGGGGCTGGTGGTACTGCCAGCAAAATGGGTCAGGTACCAGTCTGGAGCTCTGGAGGATACTTCTGGGAACTTCCAGGGGGACTCAAAAGGGAAGATCTGAAGCAAGTGGCACGGTGGTAGGATGGAGGTGGCCCAGAGGAACAGTGTGCACTTGCTACTAAGGATGGCAAACAGGAGGGCTGAAAGTACTATGGAAAAGAGAGGACATTTCTGAGCCTCTTCTGTACTGTTTTAGCACAGTTCCACGTAGGTTTTGCAAGGTTTGCAATTGTTTCTAGGGAGAAGTCTTGTCTCTCCTTTCTTGTCAGCCATACAGCTGATGTATGTATTATATACATGTCATATATCCTATTATATCATATGTAATATACATATTTATGTATTTTTTACTTATTTTTTTATATTTTATGTACTTTTAGGAATGGAAATCCATCCTCAGATTCTGTTTTGGCCTGATATGCAGGATCAGTTTTCCCATGCAGGGCTGCATCTGAAATTCACAGTACATGTGCTGATGAAAAACATAAGCAAACTCAGTTTATTGAATGATAAAACATAAGTAAATTCAATTTATTCATGTCCACTTTGGTCTTCTAAATATATTAACTTCTCCCTACTTGACAAGCCAAACAACAGAGTTCTTCTTCATTTCTATTCATTAAGACCCATCAGATGATGCAGGAAATTAGGTGTTCGTACTTCTGAACACTGGTGGTGTTTGAGTAGTCAAATCACTAATTTTACCAATGGAATCCTTATGCATATAGCACCTAATTATGTGTAGTTTCAAGGCATTTAGGATTATCAACCCTGCCATGAACTGACCTGCCCCAGATTCTGTTCCAATGACTTTTGGGAGGAAAGAGAAGAAGAAAGAATTTTTGGAAGGGTGTGGATGACTTTCAAGACTCTAACTGTTGAACAAATAGGTTTTCACTGCAGACAGACACATTGCCAACCTTTGTAAAAAAGCCTTGATTGGGTTTTGAACTATGGTCTGACCACAATAAATGTCCCGAATTTGTAAGAGGAATTTGCAGCATGAACAGGAGTCTGCTACAATGAAAACATTTTGGTTTTTCAGAGGTCTTTGTCATAACTGTTTTCAGCTGGGAATGGTGGGTTTGGGGCATTAATCAGCAGTGAAAGCAAGCAAGAGGTAATGTGCTACTCCTTTGAGCCAGCTCAGCTAAATCACAGAAATATAGAAGTCCGAGCAACTAGAGGAGCGTGAGACACTTGGAAAACCTTTGCCTACTCCTGGGGAGAAACCCCCCAAAAATAGTATCTTAAGTCATGCTGCTGATGTTAGGAAACAAAGTTAGTCCTGTTTGTGCCTCAAGTTTGTGGTGAGGGCATCTCACCAATGGCTAAGGCCAATGGCAAGTTGTATTCTGAGGTGTGGGCTCTCAAAACGCCACATCCCTCACTTCTCTCCCTACAAGAAGTATATTTCAGTCTCTATATTGCTAAAACCCAACTGCATCTGGGAATGATGACAGCAACAGGCAACATGTATGTCAGAAAAAGTAAAAGGATGTTGGCTTTGGAGCCTGACCTCACCCTAAACTCCCCCAAAAGGAAGAAAACAGCTCAACAAATTGTCTTTGCCCAGGGCTCTGCTCCCAAGTACCAGGTGATGCCCACTCAGATGGGACTTGTCAAACGAAGAAAAAAACCTGTCAGAAGACAGCAGTTAGCAGGCCGCTTGCTCCCCAGGTCTGTCATCTGCCCAGCAAAGTTTGCAGTAATTGCAAAATATGTTTCTGAAAGGGTTTCTTCTATTATGCTTGTCACAACTCTGACTTGTTAAGTAGGGACAAGGAGCAGGACAAACATGACGTATACCCTAAAGACAAATCACTGTCCAATTTTCCTCCAGCTACAAAGCACTGGCAACAATCCCAAATTCTCAGCAGATGATACATACGTGACATGTCCTCCCATATCCTAAACCCTGACGAGTCTGTCATTCTTACAGCAATTACGACGTTAGGTTAAGTTAAAAGAAGGAATCTAGGACTGTGAGGCATGAACAAACGACATACTGAAGAAATTTGGAGTTGGATAACATGCCAAGCACTCTACTCGGAAATCAAAACAAAATTAACTTCTATGTCTTCATTCCTTCTGACAACAGCCTCACTACGGCTCTACTTGCTGGCTGAAAACCCACTGCTGCCACCCGGTGTTACTATGCCAGCATTGGCCTGCATTTACTGGGAGCAAGCACTGGACTTCGCACGATACACTAGGAGTTTCACAATAGGTGTTTGCAGCTTCTGGCAGGAAAGAATAGAGGAAAAGGCAATGTATGTACATATTTAGTGTCAGTGTGTATGATTCAGGCTGTCTAAGGCACCGTGTTGTGTTGGTCTTAAAAAAAATCACAGGAAAAAACAGGAAATAACTGTGGTTGTTCAGCTGTTGTCGATGAGAAGATATTGGTAGACAAACTATTTTATTTAATTGGGAATCACACACAAGTATATTAAATCCCCATGAAATGAATGAGGAGCAAGTGACTAACAATAGCATACCTTTTTTCATTTAGGTAATCCACTTTCTTTCAAGTTCCATTTCATGGATTTTCTTCAGCGGTGCTGCTTTGCTAAGCAAAACCTAATGCATTTGTTACAGCCCAGGGAATGAGCTGCAGGTTGAAAGGTAGATTGAGAAGAAAAGCATACATTCATTCTGATTTTCCAGGTGATCAGTAATATTCAGGAGCCTAACTTGCCTTGCACTCCAAATTGATTGTTTTACCCGAGATAATTAAAACCTACATTCTCTGAGTGCAGCAGCTGCTTGTGAATGTCAATGTTTTGGCCAGAAGCCTTTTCTCAAGACAATTCACAATGCAGTATCCGTTAAAATGCTGTCCTGTGGGGAGCATGTTGTGATTGAGAGACTTCTGCTCATCAGACCATCCTCATTATTATCAGTTTTGCACTGAGTTATTCTTCTGTGACAGGTTTGGTTTCATTTTGTTCTGAGGAAATCGAGCTAAACATTGTTTTCTATCACATCCTCTTGAGAAGGAGCAATATAGGAATGCAAAAATAGGGTGGAGAAATTCAGCTCTGTAGGGCTTACCAGGCTTTTCTTGCATGAAATAATAGAGCTGTTTGATTGCTAGAACATGGGGCAGGTTGCAACAAAAACCTCCATCTTCCTTAGAAATGGCACAGGCTGTAGACTGTGAAGGAAATTATTGAAAAGATAGTAGGGTGAGATTTGCCCAGCTGGCTAAACCAAACTGCTGCCTTCCAGCTCTTCCACCAGAGTTGGTGAGTCTGCTTCCCTTGCACTAATCCCAGCAACTGGTCCATCCTCTGGTGAGTCAGTTCAGTTTGCTAGGATGGCAAAAAAACATTCACTGCTTTACTGTATCACTGTCATGGTGTAAGTTGGGCTGGCCACTAAACGAATGACAGATGCTCTCTTTTAATCTCTCTCTCCCAGAAAAGAAGGGAGAGAGAACAAGGGAGGGAGACTTATGGGCTGAAAAGAAAATAAAACTACTTTAATGAAATATTAAATAATAAAAAGAAAATATAGCAATATTAGTAAGAAAATAATGAGGTAGATACAAAACCAATATTGAGCTCCCAGGATGACAATCACGTCACCAACAGGCACTGGGAAAGTCCTGGACTGGACTCAGTGGCAGGTGGGAACTGGATTCTGGAGCTAGATTCAGGAATGCACAGATTGGGATCAAAGGCAGATGAACAGATAGAGTCCTCCTCGGACACCTGCCATTGATGAAAGAGAGACTGACCCTTTGATCCCTCAGCTTTTATATCGAGCATGAAGCAGATGGGATGGAATACCCTGTTGGTCAGTTTTGGGTCACCTGTCCTGTCCGCTCCTCCCCACAGGTGCGACCCCTCTATGCTCTTTGGCTTCTGACCCTCCAACGGGGCACATAACAAAGTGAGCTGCCCTTGGGTGTTATAGCAATAAGTGTAAGTGAGAGCCTCTCTGCACACCATTCCTTGGCATCAACTACAAACATCAGACCTTATTGGCTAGAAGCNACTTTATCACTTTGGAAGCACTGTCTGAAAAATATGCCGTTAATTTCAGAGAGCACAGAGTACTTTAGCAAGACGCGCTGGCTCACAGAAGGGCTAGATGAGCCCTGGAGATGGCAGAAAGAAAGCAACAGGAGTGGGAAGATCGAGGGCAAGGAGTAAGTACCCCTGCTGCAGTACTCCAGTCATGCAACTCATCACTATCAGTGCTTTGGTTACAAACAGACATATTAATTGTTAGCTAGAATTTTTGAGACTGCCCAAAGATGTCTTTATTAAATACCAACAAGACTTTCCTTCTCAGAAGAAAGTTACAGTAGTGTATGCTGTCAATACAAACTTAAATTTGGCTGTGGAATCTGAGTAGAGACTGACACCCACACCAAAGAAATGGGAACATATTCACTGATGCTACTGTGATTGGAGGTGATTATCAGCTCTCACAACAGGGAGTGTGTTTAATTTTTCAGGAGTTGTTATGAGAAATTACTCAAGGAAGATATCTACTTATGAAAGCTTCCATAAGTGTACCCACCCTTCCAGCTCCTGTATCACAACAGGTCATTTCCAACCCCACATCCTTCTCTTCCCCTGTCAATGGAGAAGAAGGATAACTTACCTGATGGGACTCCTCTTGCTGGTACCATGATGTTGCAGAGAGGACAGTGATATGACAACACAAAACACAAGCCACCTAGAGGAGCTGGTCAAGGAACTGACCACATGGCAGCCTGTGAAATGGCTGGAGATTACAATAAATGCATTTGGTCTTGTTTAAGCTGTTGACTAGTGATTCAGATCATCATCTCCTTGAGACACAGAATCATAGAATGGCTCGTGCTGGGCAGACACCTGAACTCATTTGCTCCAACCCCCTTCTCACAGCAGGACTAATATGAAGCCTGATCTTCTAGGGCAGTGTTAGGTGCGATGGGGCAAAACAAGGGAGAAGCCCTAAGAAAAGAGATATAAAAAAGGTCACAGATACTCTGTAAAGCTAGTATAGCTAGTATCCAGGTCACCAGAGTGTTGTCCACTCAACATCTGGACATGGATGCCAAAGAGGACCCCAGGTTATGCAAGTGCTCCACTACATGTCCTACTAGCCTAATAGAAGGGAGAGCTTCAATACTGATTGAGAAGGAAGGCGACCTCTCTCCCTTCTTCATCTCACATGGTAGCCAACCCTGATGCCAAACCCATTAATACAAATAATTGGAATTCAAACAATGGCCTGTAACTTGTTAATCAGAGCTCCTGTATACTCAGACAGCTACTGTGAAGAAGTGGCTGAGGCTTAATGTTCCTGTTAAGCTTTCAGTGAGAAGCAAGTCAAGTCTTCCTTTATGCTCTCCCTTTCTCCCACAACTCTGAAAAGTTAATGTTTGAGTTTACACTCTAGTATTTCTATAAAGAAGGGAGCTTTAAAACAACATGAATACAGCATGCATGAAAATGAATAAACATATGCATGATAGAAACTGAGAGGACTGAGAACATAAAGACAGGTTTATATGCAAAGAATGATAAGAAAAGACATTTTAAAGTGTAAATGTAGATGGTAGAATATGGGTCAATTTTTAGGTAACAATAAACTGTTGTGTTGGAATGCTAGTCATAAATATCAAAATGTTTTACAAAGAAGTATTTGTTATAAGTTCCACCTTTTGTTTTGCATAGGAGGAAACTGAGACCCAGACCTCTATGTCTTTCCTGAGACCCCAGTGACTAGCGCTAACAGAGTGTGAATTCTGAAATCTGAGCACTTGAAAGACTGAAGGAAAGCTCTTAGAAAACTCCCTTACTTCAACCAGTACTGCAAGGGTAGATCCTGGAGTTAACAAGCTCCAGTTCTGTTTCCCTGCCTCGTGTCCCAGCCTTCATTCATTTTGCAGTCCCTTTAGTTATACTGTTTCCGTAGAAGCCTTTGCTCTTCTAAAATGAAACGAAGAGCTAATACTTCATGGCAAGTTAGCCCTATCAGAGAAGGAAAAATCAACAGCTTATTTATGATCCCATTATTTAATTCAAATGTTATGACTGAACTTCTATTGCATTACAGTAGATCTCTGTGAAGATATAGCAAATTAATTCGCAATGAAGGAGCCAATAAAGTGTTAGCAGAGTTTGAATACAAGCAGTAACCTCCTCTTAAATACCCATTAACTATTGCTTCATTGATAATAAATTATGATAGACCTGATAGCAAGAGCTACCTGAACATCAAATGATCTTGTGAGGGATGCACAGGTAAGAAGCACAAAATGAATTCATACAAGCAAGACACAAAGCCTTAGCAATGAAAGAATTATTCAGGAAACAATCTGAAATCAGTTTTTACTGCATTATCTTCATGATCCATCAAAAGACATAAAAATGCAACAGGACAAAGTGTGGCATGCTGTGCTAAGCATGGGCATGTCAGATATGATCAGCAATAATTCAAGGATCCTTCTGTGTACCACCCAAAGAGAGAGAATGTATCTATTTGGCCAGATACATGTAAACCCCATATTAAATTGAGGAGAAAAACCCCCTTGGACTAAAAGGCATAACCTAATAGACCACTACTTTTGTTTACAGGAGAAATAACAACCATGATAGAACCCCTGGACTGGCTGGTCTGTGAATATTAAACATCTCTAAGCTTTACCTTGTGAATATCCAGATTTCTTAAGAATTCTGAGAAGGCGCAAATGGCCATGTAACATTTCAATTCACCAGTAGAGGCCACCACACTCTTCATAAAACCATCAGACCAGCCTGGTCAAGCAGTTTATTTCCATAGCGGGTGAAAGCTCCAGGCTGGGTCCCACCAAGGCCAGGCTGCTGCTCTGACAGAAGTGCCTGCTTCTTCAGAGGCTATTTTTTTCCTGAGGCGTTTTTTCCTTACTTTATTTCCTTTCTCCTCTTTCTCCTACAACCCAGAATTCAAGCCCATGCCAGGTCAAATTCATTTTCAAGATCCCATCTTTGCTATCCCTTCCCTTGCATTCGCTTGACCGTTTTCTGTAGTTTTCCTCAGCTTACAAAATCACTGTGGGTGCAATATGGCAAGGCTTGTCTACATGGTGTATCAGTGTTCAGTGAGAAAGGTGACAGTGCTTTCTCTTCAGAGAGTGGTGTACAACAAAAACCCAATCTAAAAACCATGGCTCATCTTCTGCCTCACTCATCTCAGACACGAGCTGGGGTTTTAAAGACCCAGTGTCAGAAAACTCAGTTTTCCATTTATGTTTACAACACACAGACTCCTAAGAGATACTCACAGTGTTGCCTGATACCTACGTAAAACAATTTTCAAAATGTACATACAGGCTATAAGCCATATTTGCACTACGTTCATCTATACATACCAAAGATTATTTCCACACTTATTTCCATTCCAGAGATACATTTGCACCTGTAGAAAGACTCCTGTTTTGAGGTTTACACTGGTACTAAATAAAGAAACATTAAAGGAAAGGAAATGGCATTTTCAGGACAAATACGACTGAGATATTTTAAATTTTCACTCCCAACTGAAATCCATGCATTGAACTGCAGTCAAACAGCCATTTACCAAACACACACACACAAAAGGATTTCTTCTGCTGTCTTTTAAATCCATCCTTACTGGGCCATTGTCTAAATCCAGGGCATATTTGGGATTTCTTACTGACAAATACTGCACTGCTCACGTACTCAGCTGTCTCTGCTGAGTGTAAAATGTAAAAATGCAGATGTGTCCAAAAGTCCAGTGGAGAGTGAGACAGGGCCTTTGATTCATTAAAAGATGCTGTCAGGACTCCAGTAGCTTTGAGAGACTTTCTGTAATCTGTTAAAATGTTCTTTCAGGAGGAAGGTGTAAGTATCCTGTTTTCTGAAGTGCACAATATATTTATAAGGGTATGCAAGCAGTATTATAAAGAACAAAGTATGTCTATGACACTGAAATGCCAGACAGGTCGAGAACTGAGTGGGAAAATGATTAACAATGGGTGATAAAGACAGTAGGCAGTTCATTAATGCTGTTTCTGAATAGAATTATTCTGAAGATGAAGCTAAAACCATTTTATAATGTACATCCCCATAGTGAAATGAGGAAAATGCATCAGGTATTAGACTTTCTGAGCCAATGCACAAAACATGAGGAATGTCTTTTCTTTTCAATAGGCAAAGAGCAGCATTATGTAGTCTCGTTCAGAATGTCATTTCAGTTATGCTTCGAGAAAAATACAAAACAGGAAGAATAAATAAGAATTTTAAAAGCTTATTTTGATTTCACTTTAACATTTATAGCTCACTTGGTTTCCATGTAGAGTGAATCACACATACTTACAGTAAAAGTCTGGACGGGCCAGAAATCTAAAAGCAAATACAATGTGCGTACACATGTGTGTGGGGGGGTTTCACCTGCTCTGTTTGGTATCTGCTTTCAGAAAAGAGAAAGGACTGGGAGACTTCTGCTGCTGAAAACAAATCTTTAAACAGTCTATAACAATTCCTGAGGGTTAGCTCCACAATATAGTGATTGCTGTGCTTAAAACATCTGTACCTTAATTTCAAGTATGATTACACTTCACTCTTAGTGTGTATTCAGATGTAAATGGGTACAACTCATTGTATTCAAGAACAAAAATAACATATATAAGTGTAAGGAACTTATATGAACAAAGAAAATGGGATTGATCAGATCTAGTTTGTTAGGTCCAATACTCTGCTGTCACAGAAAATATCATCACATGTTTTTCTTAAAGCTAGGAAAAACTATTTTCACAACAGTTCTGCTTTTTTTTTTAATCCGTATTCTTAATGGAAGATCACACTAGACCTCATTTCTCTTACCAGAAGCCAGTTGAATTTAATTTCTGGTCTGAATTCTGTCTCTGTGAAACTGCCAAAATTCTTTGCTAGCTTAAATAAATTTTCTTTCTTCTCAGAGTTTACTTCCATGGTGCATGAATAGTGATATCCCTTCTCAGCCTTGTGTATATCTGACATGGTCCTCTTGCAAAACAGGGTCTTGTAAAATACATTCTAGACCTTAGACCATGCTGGTAGCTCTTATCTGAATGTGTTTCAGTTTTCACACTTCATGTAGGAAACCACTGCTGTTCACAGCTTTTCAGATGGACTGTGCCAGAGTCTTGAACAACAGCATCATGGTTTGTATTCTTTCTGCCAGAAATGATGTGCCCAATGCATATACCTTATGCATGTTTTCTTCACAGCCATATCTCCCTATTGCAGGTCCTGATCTACCATCTCTAACTGATAAGACTTTAAGCTTAGATGTTGTTGCAACAATTAGTGGTGCATTCCTTACTGTAATCTGTGATCTTATTTCTCTTTAGTTCTTAAGGTCTTTTGCTTTTGTGTGTATGATTCTGGTCCTCCCTACCCAGTGCTGCTTATGCCTGTGCCTCCCTGTATTGTGTCATCCACACATGTACTCATTACCAGTACATTTACCTTTCCTGCTTTAAGCTACTAAAATCTATCTTTGAGGTAGACCACAAATAACTTCTCTGTGATAATTTCCCTTTCAGAGTGTCTACCAGTGTAACTGTAGAAGCTTAAAAGCTATCACACATTTAGTTACCATGATGGCTGTTATTATACAGACAGAGTGTCACCATGTCAATATCAGGATGAATGGATCTGGATAACTGCTTAAATTAAAAGAAAAACTGAGGAACTTCTAAATTGCTGGCAATGACATCAGTTGAAAAGAATATGTATTCACTTGAACCCTTTCTCCTTCTCAACGCCTCATTTAGCCTTAAACTTTCATGGGGCTTGACAAAAATCCAAGACAAAATGAGGTATTTGATACTTTACAATAAAACAACATAGCAGAAAAAAAAACCCTGCACTCTTTTAAAATCAAATTCTAGCATATGACGTGCAGAAGTTCAGGGGATTTGGGAAGGAGAGAAACACAAATAAACATGCTGTGTATCTCAGCAAAGCCAACTGTACACGTTTATAAATCATTAGCAAGGTCTACAACATCCCTGGTCCCCTATGACTTGAGTTTAAAGGCCATTTTAATTCAGCTCCATAAAACCTAGGGAGAAAGAGGTAAAAATACAGTACTAAAAATGTTCATACGTGTCACTTAACTGTAAAATATGTGTTTAATATGAGCACTACTGCTGATGTGTTCTGCTGTTGGATCCAAATATGACTGATGCCTATGAAAACAGAGGAGCAGAGAGGGAGGCCAGGGAGGTCCAGTAAGCCGTCTGTATTGCCAAATGGTTTTGTGTCCTGCCTTCTGGAGTCTTGTATATCTCCAGTCTAAGAAACTCAGCTGATGGGTACCTGGGTATGGGGGGAACACCTGGGTTACTCAGGCACATAGTCTTGTGCCCCAAGGATTACAGAGAAGACCTCTGACTGCCACCAAGAGTGGAACGACAGTTTTACATTGCACCACTCCCTGCCTTGAGGTTGGTACCATTTTCACAGCCAAGAGAGATGAAATGATACATTTTTACAAATAGAAATAAGGAACAATTCTGGAAATATTAATATGCTACTGTGAAATATATTATATAAATAATCCCAGGGACATAATTCAAAAATGCAGAGAGAATAGCTAGTCACTGCTGGATAACAGACATAAAAACAGTCCCTCATACCAGCTTGGGATTGATCTGGGCTCGTACATCAAAGGGCAAATAGAATGGAAGTAGCAATTTCATTACTGCGTCTGTCAAAAGAATGTATTAATTGATCCAAATTTTTTGCTTTCTTTAATGGATTGAGCTGCCAGAGAGAATTAATGCTTCACAAATTTGGGTGAATTATAGGTTAGGATGCTCACAAGCTTGTCAGAAGAAAAATGGTCTCTTTACAATGAAACTGATGGCTAAGGTTAGCACCTCCAAGTGCTAAAAAGCAATTGTACTAAATGAACATCTTTCAAATATGCATTTAAAACAAAACAAAACAAAAGGAACAAAACAAAGAAGTTTCTCTCCTATCGAATCTTACTTTAAATATTGCCTTTTCAAATTTAGTATCTCCTTGCATAAAGATCTGAAGAACAGCAACACTGCAGAATGGTAATTAAAGGAAAGGTGCCTTCTGGATGGACTAGAAGAGTGCACAACAAAACATACCGTTACTCACATGTGGAGAATTCCCACTATTTTCCTACAAAGTAAGAAACAAAAGTAAGAAAATTCTGTGCATAGAAATAGTATACCTCTATGGACTGATCAGGTAGAAACTGAAAACATTCATGTTCATAGTGAAAAACGGCACTGATGGATCCTGCATACGGACACAGGACTTGCTTTCTGTGTGTGGTTCAAGGTCGGAGCTTCTGACAACTTTACAGCACTCATTAATGCTCGAGGACAGGCAAGGACCGTGAGGAGCGCGTGGATGCAATGACTGAATCTTTCATGAGGAATGGTATGTTGTATACCACTGCTACAGCCCGCTTCTGCAACTCACTCATAAAGGCTTTGTTGGATAGCTTTTCTTCCTCTGCTGTCTTGTGTTTGAGGCAGTGCTTGTTGGTTTTTTGTATTTTGGACAGAGCGAGAGAGAAAAACCAGAAAGAATGGGGACTGAAATGAAAATAGTCTTTTGATGTGTAGTGTTATTTGTCACTCTTCACCCAAAGCAGCAGAGGTCTGGAAAACGTTAACTGTCTGGAAAATGTTTTCCCACCTCTTAGCAAAAAGTGCTTATGATGCACGATCTGCCAGCAAGTCAGATTTTCGTGTGAAAAAGGTCATACAGAACTCTAACATTTTTATTCAGAAGTCCTGCAATGAAGCTTCATAGCTAGAGTCAGCTAGCTGCTTTCCTTTATGCAACCAACTTCTTACTGGAACTACACCAATGATCATATGCCGTATTTTCCTCTGTGAAATCCCTGCCCATGGGAAGTTGTAACAGAGGATGTTCAGTCGGGAATTCTGAACCACAGAGGAAAAGCAAGCACACTATAATGAAGAAAAAAAAAAAAAATCTGAATCCAAGTCTTCAGATTTGGCCAAAAGCAAACATTTCAGCCAATTAATTATAAATTTTGCAGACTGCAGTCAGTATTTGCACACATCCATTTCAATTAATTGTTATTGCCACTGTTGGAAATGTTATTAAAGATGGTGTTGATGGAAAGCATCTGTCGATCTCTCAGGGTTCTCCTGACAGAAGACTCTGGCTTTATAAACATGCAGTGGGACGACAGGGTCTTTGCCATCTCCCTGCAATGTCTCTTAAGGTGCAAGGACTTGCAGAACAGTAGGGTGGGGAAGCACCAGCAGTGGTTCCCAGGCAATAAAATTGTGCTGTCTGCCTGCAGTCCTGCTGTGCCCTTCCAGGATGGGGAGGGCTGGGATGTTGAAGGTGACCCGGTACTCACTAGTGGCTCGCTTCCTTCATAACTGGAGGTCTGAATTTTCCAGCAGCTCCTGGACTAAAACAGCTTGTTACTTGCCCCAGGACAAGGCATACAGGCTGCATTCAAGCTGCTCAGGGACTATGCATAACTCACAAACTCTCCACCCTTGCCCTAAACTTACAAGCTCATTGAACTCCTCTCGTTATTTTGTCCTACCTTACATAGTGTTAAATAGGTGGAGATTTTAATTTAAAGCCACTGGCATACATGTTGACAATCTGTTAGAGAGGCTGACATAAAGAGATGAATGTTAGTGACATCTTGCCCGTAGTGTTCACAGGGTCAGCTTCAGTCTTTAAAGACAAATTCAGTTTTGTCCACAGACATTGAAAATCAGTGAATCCAGTCTGGTTGCTGGTCACTGACACTGCAATCCACAGGAAAACAGGTGGACACTGACATAACCAGGACCTATTCTGTTCGAGGATTTAAAACTGAAGAAAACTACTTTCAGTGTAAGCAGGAACAGCATGTAGGTGCCAAGAAAAGCAAAGGAGAACTGGACTGATAGCTCTCATAGTTGTCTGGTTTGGAAGACGTGCAGCTGCATCATAGACCAGCTAAGCTTTCACAGAGGTTATTTTGGTATATTCAAGGAGAAAGGATTGCAATAATCCATATCTCAGAAAACCAAAACTTGGATTACAGAGACTTGGTTCCCCTCCAAAGCTGGGTTTCTTTGCTCTCCACAGGCATTCCTTTCAGTGACTACAATAAGCGCCCAAGAATGGAGGAAAGCCTGAGACTGAATCCAGTGCTATAACCTAAACAAGGGATTAGAACAGTACACCTATGAGGCTACTCATGCAGCTTTTTTCTCTCATCAAAGTGGTGTCTCCTTTTCAAGAAGTTACAACTCTCATTTCTTTGCCTTGAACCAGGACCTTTTCATCTCAAATCCCATTTTTCACTGAATTAGAGGATCATTCATGTTTGACATTTAAGACACTATAAATGGATGTTATCTTCTGTGACACACTATTACATATATGCTCACCAAATTGAAGAAACATGGCATTTAACAGAAGTTTTACCAGGTGAGAGCTATTGGAGGAGGAGGTAGAGGGAGTTGCTAATAAACAGCCCCAGGCTTGTCAGAGAGAAATGGAAGAATGCATTCTGAAAGGGATGAGATCTCCCCAATCTCCGAAACCTATCAGGCAAGTCAGCTGCATCAAACACCATGTAAGCTAAAACAGTAATAGCACCTAGGGCTCACCTGCTGGTAGCCATAAGCAGATCACCCATTAGTGGTAAAGGACTCTCTCTCTCTCTGCCTAAACCAGCATGAAACTTGACTAGCACGCAGTGAAGCCTAACATTGCAAAACTTGGCCTGCTACCAGCTCCTCGGTGCCGATGTGAAACAAGACACATCTGGGGCTGTGGAGGGCATTGGTGTCAATGTGGTGGCTTCTTCGTCAGGAGCGGGAGCTATTGGTTAAGAACTGGGCAAATCAATGAGGGGAAAAAAGAAAACAAGAAGACCCACTGATGGTTTCAAGGGCCTTGCTTGATCTGCAGAAGTCTAGCTGCTGTTTTAACACCCTTTTTCTGTGAATCTGAGAAGGCCTGAGGCTAATTTCAAAAGCAGAAAATCCTAATAGGGTAGCTAAAAGAAATCTGCCAGTGAAATAAGGTCTTTGAAGGAGTAGTAGACGTCCAAGTTTTCAAAGTGACAGAGAGAGTTCACGAGAGCAACAAGAGAATGCATTCCCCAGCCTCCGAATTACAGTATCTTTATTCGACAGCATTTCTAATTATCATCTCTGTCTGGAGTTTGAAACTAAACTGCAGAGCTTAAAGCAATGACTACATCTCAGTACATATCAGCCTTTGTGTATTAAAAACCCTTCATGAATTAGATCTGCAAGCACGAGAAATTTTATTGAAAACCAAAGCCTATCTATCTTACCAATGACTTTGTAGATTTGACTCCTAGGAAAGTGGTAGGCCCGTGTCAGATGGTTATTTTCAACTTTTGGGCTTAGAAAAGTGCTAAAAACGAATTAGCACTAATGCTTTTCCAAGGTTTGTTAACCTTGCTTGCTCAACAGCTGCTCTCTGTTCATTTTAAGGATGAAAAGGAGTTATAATGGCCTTGGCGTTGCCAGAATTTGGGGAACCGGTGCTCTAAAAGCTTCAGACCAATTTTCCTCTCAGTGAAGGATGATTGGCAAACGTCGGGAGTCTGAGGACATTTACATTGTGTGATGATGAATGCCACAGACGTACAGTAAATAGGGCTGCTGCGAAATTTAATGGCTGCTTTAGATGTTTCATTTCTTATTAGAAAAGGTCACCCATTGTCCTAGCTCACATGATTAATGTGAGCTCCTGTATCTTTATGGGATATTTCTACAATATGTGCTTTGCAAGCGACTGTTTGTTCGTCATTTCAGACTATACCAAGGTTTACTACTCAACGTGAATTTAGATTTGTTGTTGAATACAAGCATTTTTCCAGCAGGCTTGTGTAAGCTGTCCTACTGGGAAGAGGCTTATGTCTCGGGCCTAAACAACACTTGTAGCCCACTTTAGTACAATTTACTCCAGCAGGATGGCTGAAATTCATGCTTACAGTGCCATTTTAAATAAACAAATTACTAAATCCATGCAGGACTTCTCTATCTGCATTTTGTGAATTTGAAATAGGATTTATTTTTTTATCATTATTATTTTCCTGAGGTCTGGGCAGCTTAATGCCATCTGTACAAACAGAAAACATTAACAAGTTCTAGTTTCCTCATTCCAAAATTTTTTATCTTATACCTACAAGCTCAGTTCTGTGCAGTAAGTCTCATTGCTTAGATATTGCGCAATGAAAGACAGACCTTTCTTCTAACAGGGACAAGTGCCTTTGAATAAGACCTGGGACGGACTAGCAGGCAAGGTCACATTTGATTTAGGAACCCTCAGTCAGCTACTGTACAAGTTCAGTTCATACTTAATCTTAAATACTTAGGCTCGATGTCCTTTACTTGGAAGTCCATTGCTGGACAGCTGAATCAAGATGTACATCAGTCAAAAATGGAAAAGAAAAATGAAATTAAAAGCCATAAGGTCTTTAAACTGACTACATTTCCCAAACAAACTATATTCCTTAAATTATTCCATGTGTTTTACATTTCAGATGAGGCCTATCCTACCCACAGTCTCTCAATCCATTGTTATTGTCAGTATTTTCCCCTTTGCTTCACAGGCTTTTATGGAGGGAAGGCATTAAACAAAGAAACCTGAACACCTGAGCTAAATATCTACCACAGAAGTTATACTGTGTATATGAGGTATGTGTAATACAGCCAT
The DNA here is from genome assembly GCA_008711295.1 of Anarhynchus alexandrinus. Lineage (NCBI taxonomy): Eukaryota > Metazoa > Chordata > Aves > Charadriiformes > Charadriidae > Anarhynchus > Anarhynchus alexandrinus. The sequence goes on from VUYV01000021.1 coordinate 4,225,201, forward strand.
ATCCATAAGATAAAATGTGCCAATTTTATGACAAGCTAATGTCACTGACAGGCTATCCTTTCATACTCCTGAATTATTAATAGGTATGCCAAACCCATGAGAACTTCTGAAAGGTAGGCATTTATATAGCAATTCTCAGATTATTAGGGAATAAAAATAGAAATACGGATGAGACATGTTTCTCATATATTAAGTTTTAGTCAACCTGAGAATCTGCAGTTTTATTTTGCTTCTGAGTTTTGAGCCCTGAGCTCTGTTTAGCCTCCATTTATTGCTGTGGCTGCCCATGCACCCAGTCCAGCACAAGCATTAAAGCACAAGAAATATCTGTCAGCAATTGAAGGCTCTTACCCAATATTCTACAAGGTTTTAAAACTATGTCTTCCACTAAAATAAGATCAGCTTATGTTGGTGTACTGAACTGCTGAATATGGATAGCAATTATTTACCACAATTTAAAGACACTATAAGAACTTGTCAGAATCCAATCAATTCTTGGTTAAGTAAGGTACATTAATAATTGCCAGTTGATGAAACTAATATGGATTTTATTTTAAACTGAGAGAGAAAGAAAATGTTCATCATCCTTGCCATTTTTATGGAGTTATTCAGAGAATGAATTATTGATTATAGGCACGGGATGAGTGAATAGACTGTAGATGTTTAGGTACTTGTCAAATTAAGTAGTACAATTACAATCAAATGCAGAATTATGACAAAAATGGGTGCGGTGGCTGACAGTTCTTTGCCAGTGAAGAACAGGTACAAATGGTTTGAAGCCATTGCACAGAATCAGGCAAAATGAGAAAGGATTTGGCTCAGGGTCCTGTATAATTCAGGTACAAGAGTCTCAAAGGCTATTCTCAAAACATTACCAAAAAGATACACACACACACAGAGCTTCCATAATTTCTGGGAGATAGGCGCCATTCACAACTGGTCCCCAAAGTGGCAGGCCCTGTGCTGACCCAGAACCTCTTGTCTCCCCACAGCAATTCGTCAAGGGACGGGAGGAGAAGGCAGAGCTCGGGTGGACACCTTCTCTGACGCTTTGTTTTGACTCTGCAGTGCTCTGATGAGGAGATCAGATGCAATTGCATAGCTGTAACTAACTGACTAGGGATCAGTCATTAATTTTTGTGTGAGTGCTTTTCTTATTTTTTTTTAATGATATATGAAGGAATTACAGTATTAGAAAGAATTTGCCTTCAAATGTTTCCTTTCTATCAAAGCCCATGTTCTCTGTATATATGTTGGTAGTCACGATCTTTCTTTGTGAGATGATAACTTCTCCAGCTAATTTTATTTTTCAATTGTGCTTATTAATAATCACACAACGATGTGATTTAGGCAATAGAATAACGATAAAGTAAATTGTTACCTTTTGGTTAATATTATAATTTGTTGGTGCAGCTGCGCTTGTGTGGCTTAGGTCACCACATTCCCAGCACTGTGTAGCAAGCATAACTTTTGATCAGTGGATATGCGAATAAAGATCCCACTGTTGACATTTTATCTGGAATGTTTTCATGGGGCTGCTGAGAATGACATACAAACTGCTCTTTGAAAGGTCATACATATGTGTGTATTGATTTAATATTTAGAGATGCTTGCAGCAATCAAGAGGTACAGGATTCTGCAAGCATCTTTTAAAAGCACCACATAGGTTTCTTTTAGAACTGCAAGTACTGTGTTCACAAAGCTAAATTAAAATTGTCATTTAATTCCAATTATGTATTTGCCCTTTAAGAAATATTGAGCATTAGGAAGAAATTCAAGCTCATTTTTTGGAAAAATGAATCTCAATAGTTAGACTACAATTATAGCTCGGCTTTTGGTCACTGACCCCCTGATAGAGTTAAGTGAGTAATGTTTTACTGTAAAGCATTTACACTACAAATAATGTGTTATATTTCAATATATTTCAGACCACTGAACTGAGATTTTGTAAAGCCGACTACACAGACATACAGCTGCATTTATTTGAAAATTTAAGAAGATGTTTTCATAGGAGTTTACCATATAATAGGGAAGAATTTAAAATTTCATTTGCACAAATACCATCAAAATGAAATAGTAGACGCTTGTCAGTTGCAAGTAAATAAATCCTAATCCTTGAGGGGAAAATGGGCATTGGATTATCCAGTGCAATAGCTCACTTGTCAGCCCTTTGGATAAACTGATGATTAAGGAAAAGCACTTTGTAATGCGTGATTTAACCCTGCTGATTTCATTATAATGATCTGAATGAAACATGTATGATGAAGTGACTTAAGACCCATGGTTCTCTGGACTGTAAAAGGAGAAAGCAATACGTAAAAGGTGCCCTGGTGAGACACCCCCTACCCCCCTCCCCCCCCGCCCCCAACTTGAGACCCTGCTGATTTCTCCTAAGTTTGTTGTGGAGAAAAATGCAGGTCTAGAAGTTTGGAGTCTAAAGAGAACTTCATTGCCATAGTGGTGATGTTACTCTATTATTTAAGTTATGGGGCTTGGTCCTCCAAGCCTGGTCCACAACCCTGACTAGAGTGCCAACACAACGTGTAGGGAAACCGGGTGCCTGAGAATGAGATTCACAAAAAGCCTCCTACTCAACTCAGACTGCCCGCACAAAATCCCCTCCCTAAAAATCCAGAAAAAAAAACATGTTATTTCTCTGCTGTGCACTGATGTTGATAAGGTGGCTGTTGCAAGAGTGCACTAGACTCTATCCAAACCTCTCAGAGTCGGAAGAAAACACAGATCCTAATCAGGTTTGGGTATGAACTGGGCTCTGGACTGCTTAACTGCATCTCCTATGTGCTCTGGTCACACTCAAAAGCAGATCCTTACGTGCAGGGAGCCTGCAGCAGCCCAGGTACAGTGGAGCTGGGTGGCAACTCAGCTGCAGTTCTGAGGATCGCAATTTTTCATTGAGAACTGTAAATTATACTTCAGTCGCTTTGGGGATCTGTGCCTAAGTTTCTTTCTGGCATTTTCTCTCCAGCTACAGCGTAACTGGAGGGCTTTTTACAGGCCCTGTAAAAAGGCCACTGTGAGGGGTGGAAAACAGAGACTGGCCAGGGGATGGGAAACATGGATGAAGGCAGAGGCATAGCTGGTGAGGGCTTGGGCTGGAATGCACCTTGAGGCTGCAGTGGCATCATTTCCAGGTGGTGGTGTTCCCCTATCGGTTGCTCAGCCGGCATAGGTCTTCTTCTTTGTAAGCTCCACAGAGGCAAACACATAGTAGGGTGTGAAAGTAAATGTCTTTCCTGAGTCTGACCCATCCACTGATGCCACAGCCCACTCCTGTCTCTACATCCGTTGGCGCAAACTCTCACCTGCCACAGGGTGTGCATCTTCCTGGGACAGATTCTTCATGGCTGGAGAACAGAATCTGTACATGGATATGTCTTTTCAGGTATATATCCTGTAGGGTAAAATCCAGGCCAAAAGCACATCTTATTCCCTTGCTTTATATGCCCTTTTAGTAATTTCAAAACCTGTCCACCTTCCCTACATTTTATGGTTGTTTTTCACACAACTTTTAATTAACAATAACTTTTCATATTAAAATTTAATTAATTTTTCCCCCATAGTGAATCATTGGTCAACAATTCACAGCAAGTCTTATTAAAATCCGATGTAATTACTCTCTACTCGTCCTGACAACATTACAAACACTTGGTTCTTATGGTCGCAATGATTAAAGAATTGAATTTGCTGAATATTATTGTTAGAGCTTACACATCCACCAAACCAAATGTATTGGTGCTTTGTGCTAGACTTGTAAAAACTACACTTCACCCAGCCAAGCTACTCAGCTAAATCCTTTCTATCAGATCAGAATTGGAAAGGACTGTGGAATTTGTAGGAAAATTTGTAAGTGCCATTCTTCTTTTTGTTCTTATTGCTTGGATTGCTGATTGCATTCTCCCCCGTCTGCCTCACTGGATTTTCCACTAGGGATTTACAACAGCTCACCGTATAAAGAAGGAAATAACAAAATAATTAATGACCCATTGAAGCCTGCCAATTCTGAAGAGGTTATTTACCTGGGGCTTTCAAGTATTTCATAATTATTTGACGCTATTGACTGCTTTTGCCAAGTCCACATATTTCCGTACGCTTGCTGCAGACTGCACAAATACATTCCAGGGTTCCAATTATGCACCAGCTCAGCCCAACACGTAGCTCTTCCACTCAATTTACGATGCTCACAGGTGTTCCTTAGGATTCAGTGTGCACTGTGCCACTCATCACATACCTGCCATCACTTCTTAAGTGTCAAAGGCTCACTTTGCCTTCTTTGTCCCTCTCTATACTTGCACATAAATCACTCCTATGTTAGCAGTGCACAAATAAACTGCAAGATTCTTGCCGTGATGCTTCACTGAGGCCACTTTGCAATGAGTTTAGAAAATAAACAGGTAGAAAATTAATTATTTAAAATGCAGAAGACCTCTGGTCTATGTTTTTAAGAGCTGCTCTACATTTACAAAGCAAAAGCCCCATTTGGCAGAACTGGACTAAATGCCCAAGATGTTTCCTCAACATTTGGCTTCTTGATAGCTTTTGAGACAGAAGGACCCCCACACTGCTGAGTAAGGATCAGTGCCTTCTCAAGTCTGAAGGCAGATTGCATTTCTCTTGCTTTCCTTATAAATCACAGGTGTTGCAGACCCTTCACATCCACCCCCCACCCTGCAGGTATTAACGTTAAACCCTGCTTTCCATTCCAGACGGGCTTGATTTTGATTGACTGTGACCTCCTCCGTACCAGTAAAGGTGCCCCTTTGGGTGTTACTGCAGGTGATCAGGACAACTGAAAGCTGGTTTTACAGAAATGAGGATATACAATCTGTCTCTTTTCTCAAGCTAGTAGCAAATCTCAGATCTATTCACAGTCTCTCTATACTGACGACAACAACATATTATATTTCAAAAAGTAATCTGATAGGGAAAAAGCAAACACATCAAGACTGTCATAACTAAAGAAAAAGGGAATTAAAAGATGTTTCCCTTGCGGGACTAGTTGCCAGTTTCAAAATTCAACTTCAAGGATTTAGGTGCAAGGGTCTACTTGTTTGCGCAAATGATTCAGAGAGCTGGCCAACAAAAACAATAGTCTTGAAATTTATAGCCCTTTAATGGAAGAATCACAGTAGAATGACTGACAAGTCCTTGTATATGCACAGCTCCCCATGAGCGAGGTGTTTCTTTTAAAGAGAGGGAAGATAATTTTCCAGGTTTTGCCTAGCTGCCATTATCAACAGGCAGGTTTCCTAGGACAAAATTATAGTGCATGTATGAAAAGATGACTAAGAGATGAGGGGGAAAAAAACCAAAACCCCAAAAGGGAACCTCTAAATCACACTGCTACAAAGCTTTCTTCCAGTCAGGGTCTTGCTGAGGAAAATGTACAAAACCAGCTACCAGGGGAAACCTTTACAGCGGGGTTGTGTGCTTTTTGCTGTTGTTGTTTTCCTTCCCACCAGTGCCGTGGCTACCGCTTATTAGACTGCTCCTGACATAGCAACATAACCAGGAGATGTATTTGGACAGAGCACAAAGAGGTAGAAATGCAAGCGAGGAGGACAAGAACAGACACCAGGACAATTTTGCACGTTGATGCTCTTCAGATCAAGGAAGTAAAGCCTGTGGGGAGGACAAGGGGCTGAAAAGGGGGTTATATTAAGTATCACAAGAAAAACCAGTTTGATACCAGAGCTTTAAACCAGCCACTTTGTCCCTTCTTTTTTATTACCTTCCAGTATTGCTTATTTCCTCCGAATGTAAAAACTGGCTCACACGTTGGCAGGAATTTTCACTCGCAAAAGGAAGACCAAGACCTTTTCTAAATCACAGCTAAAATCTAGCATCCACATTTGCTTATAAACAGAAGCAAACTTGCACTCCCTTTGAGGACAGACAGAAAAGTGAGATGACAAAAGCCATGTGAAACTCGATAATAACAACAGTAACAGTCTGTGCAGCTGAGGCAAGAGTTTTAAACTGCTTTGCTGTCTGTGTGAACTCACAGCAATGTTCACTTCTAGTTTGGAAAGCTGCAAAGGAAAAATTACACCCTTTAGCTGGGAATGAAAATTCACAAAGACACTGTGTGCCCACGGTAAACTTTCTGATGCAGAATGCCTACTCTTCCAAACCTGCAGCGCTAGGTGAGACTCGCACACCGTAAACAAAACACATTCCAGCTGATTAGGCCCTCCATCATGTGCTGTTTAGCACGTGAACTCTTGCTTCTTTAAAAATACTTCCATAGTTAATGTTAATGCCTGTCACATAAACTATTAATAACAGGACTCCAAAATTGTGCCAGCACAGCCAGTTCTAAGCCACGCTATTTTATTGTTAAATACTAAGTGTAAATACGAAAATGGGATTGGAACAGGCCTGGCTCAGCATTGTTTAGTATTGAGTTTAGACTCTCTCCTTCAGAGCACACATAACTGGCTTCTCTTTCCACGTTACTCTTCCCTTACATGAGTTTGATAGGTGCGTAAATGCATCCTGTAGCCTTGATGAAACAGGTGCTTGTATAATATCCTCAGAAGGGCCACTTTTCAGAGAGAAATAAATGACAGCAGTGGCAACTGCAGAACAAACATGAGTTGGCTACGGCAGTATTGTCACGGCAAGGATTAGTCCTTATGAAAACTCTATTACGGGTTGTCATATTTGTGCCTTGGCAGCTGTGGAAACATATAAGAAGCCTACACAGATTTTCCATTTCCTGCCAGCTCACAAAAACAAAGCAGCGTGGCTCAGAGAAAGGGGGGGGGGGTACAACATAAAGATGTGGTAAAGCTTAGCAAGCGTGTTCAACTTTATGGCATGCTGCATGAGGGAGAAGCTCCAGAGGTTTGTAGTTATCTGGTTCTCCAAGGCAGCTAGGTTGAACGTCACTCACCGCTCCACTGAGGGAGCGCTTGTTTTAGCATTTGCAAGCTGGAGAGCTGGAGTGATTTCAGTGCACAAACTCCCAAAGCATCCCCTTCTCCATCTAAAATCTCGGCAGCAGCTATTGCTCATTGCAGATTCACAACATGGCCCAGACCCACCTCTCACTCCTCACTTCATGGGTTGGAAATGCTGGTTGTGTGCAGCTGGTCAGCGAGTGCCTCGAGCACCTGGTTGTTCTCATTTGCCTTCTGCACCTTCCCCACTACGCTCACTGCTGCTGTGATTGCCTAGTGTGGCTGCAGAAGAAGATTAGCAAACAGAGACAAGCTAAATGAGTCTTCTTGAAGGCAGATATGAGAATTTCACTGCAGTGGCGTCATCCTGTTTTCAGCCCTGAGGTAGCAGCAACCCAAGAAGAAAAGCACAAGGAGAATCAGGAGCAAGGGAAAAAGCAGTCACTGCTGGACTACAAACTCCCTTAACACTTTTATCTCCCACAAAGCTCTGTAATTTTCTCCCTCCACTCCCAGGTAATGTATATACAGATACCCAACTACCCACAAAAGCATAAGCCTTTTACTAATGTGGCTTGATAAAATACCCAACAGTAATTCTTGGTGGGGTTCTTTTCCTCAATAGACCGAACTTTGTCAGGAGCTTATGTGAATAGCTTTTCCAAGCAACTACAGACAATCATTAATCCTGGCACCTCATTCTCCCCTAAGAAGTGTATAGTAGCCTGTATGTAAAAGATGAAATAAAAATCCCTTAGTAACCAAACAAAAAGAAGAAACACCCCTGTCCATGCTTCTCTGCAGAAGAACAAAACAAATAGATGACAGATGGTAGACACATTGCTTAGGCAATACGGGAAGTTGCTCGGAGGCCATGTTTGCAAATGAAATATAAGACTCTGTGGAACAGAAAATAGAATTAGAGGTTGATGATTGTTGTGGGGTGGTTGGTTTTTTTTTCAGGAAATTGGAATCATGTTCCCAGTATTGAATGCATTAAGTGGCTTTATTTCTCACTTCACTTGTGTTGAGTACACACCTGAAACTCTACTGGTATGGCATTTTTCTGAATTGCCTGATTTCAGGACTTTCCTGGTTTCAGGACAGGTGCCAGAAAATCTAAACAAAACAGCCTGAGATGATTCTAAGACGTCCTGAAGTACCATTGGGCTACTGTGCATTCTTTTAATAAAGTCACTGCAACATGACGTTCTGTCATCCAGAGCAGCAAAAGCCTCATTACATGCTGCAACAATTTAAGCTCAGCTATTTATTTTTAGATTTAATATATTTCCTCATTTTTTGATGCTCTGCTTCCTCTCTTTGGTCATGGTGAGTGTCTACATTAGTAATTTGGTTCAGCTGTTTCACTCCACAGATCTGTTCCTACTGGGCTGCATTCCCTGATATATCAGCAGTACCCAATACCAACTGTTAGATTTGTCCCAGCTGTTTTATTGAGCTCACCCTGATACCCTGTGGCAAATTATTATTCTACAATGTATTGCCCATTTATTTTTCAAATGTATCACAGACCTTGCCTACCTTGCTTTTGTAGGAGACCCTATTATTGGTGGTATTGCTTTCACATTATTCCCACATATGTTACAGAGTATAAAGTAGTCGCAACAAATAAGCCAGTGGAAGCTCTCCTCTGATCAGCCTTTCTTTTTCTGCTAAGAAGTTTCTTTTCTGTACAGGAAAAAGTCATTCAGGATGTTTTTACTCAAGCAAGAAAACAAGTGAACAAAAGGTTGGATCAGAAAAAATAAACATCTGATAAAGTGAGGCAGAGGACTCCAGATAAAGTGCAGAATAATTACTGTCAATAACTTATTATTCATTTTATTGTTGCCAATCTAGTGGTTTTCCATTGTATAATACTGAGATAAGAGATTACTGTTGGGAATTACAAGATGGAAGACAGGAAGGATAACATCCAGCTAGCCAGGCTGTAAATAATCTCAGTCAGGCTGCATTTGCAAAAACCTGACAGTGGAACTGCATTAGATTATACTAAGATCGTGAGAGCAGCATAAAAATGCCCTGAATCAATCCTACGTACCTGTCTACCCAACTGTAGGCTAAGCAGTGACAGATGTAGGGCAAGGACACATCAGTCTCCCTCAGCATTTCCCGTGCTGCAGGCAGCTCTACCTCAACCACAGAGAGCAAATAAAGTATTTCCAGGCTGGAAAGGTGTTAGGAGAAGCTCTGCATCCCAATCCTCCATGTGCACCTCGTAGAACCGTGAGGGAGTCAGGACTGAAGGAAGAGAGCAAGGTAGCTCTGTGTGAGCTCCCTGTTGGCAAAGGGAGGAGTGGATTTCAGATGGGTCTGTCTCACAGACGGCTATCACGACAGACTGACAGGCCAGTAGACTTGTAGTTTTTGCTCAGTCTGTGACCCTTTGTGTTATGTTAAGCACACTCACATGGCACATGCACGCAAGACAAGACCCAGAGCACTCTGGATTCAAGCAAGTCTTTCTGACCTTCAGGGAGTACGTGAACTTTATTAATACAGCTCTGCCATGAAAAAATAAACAGAACCACTCTGCTATCTCTTTTTTAAACAGAAAGAAGCAAACAAACCTCTGTATCCTTCACATCTGTGAAGCTGTGGTGAAGCTATTCCATGTATCTGGCAGGTGGAGAGCACACTCCCTACCTGTAAGAAAGGAGATATCCCAGCAGTGTCTCCCCCCGCACAGACCCCGGGGCTTTTATGGCAGCTGAAGCCCTGGCCCTGCCATGCCTGCCTGCCCAGAAATGGTCACAAGCCACCCCATGCAGGGCAGGGAGGTTTCATATCACCATCATGCAAAGATATCGATACACACATAGAAAATTGTAACCGCAGTATCTTGGAATAGTTACACAGAGTAGATTAAAACTCCTCAATTAAACCTCAAACTTCCATGGAAACTACTAGTGTTTGACATCCTTTTGTGATGAATCTGTAAGTATTCATTCAGAATGAGTAACTGGTGAGGGCTACCTAACTCTTCTGGTCCCTTCCTGCAGCCATTCATACAGCCATGGTAGCAGTAACGTCCGTCTGTGTATGGGAATTTCCAATCCCAACTTCAGATTGGGGTCCAGGTTGTGCACCCACAGAAGGTAACCAGCAGAGTGAGACATAGGCTCAAAAATATTAAACGCTTTGCCTAACTTGCAGATAAGGTTGTAAATAAGACTGTGAGTACAAAACTGGCTAAAAAAAAAATATTCAGGGGAGTTACTAATGGCATCAATATGCTGCTCTGTAAGGATCTGCCTTGCGTCCACCAGCTTTTGATACTGTTAATAGGCTGAAGGATGGAAAAGATAATGTTTCCTAAATCTACAGGTTACACCAACATGGAAAGGGAAGAAAGACTGAGATTTCTGACAAATCGGAAAAAAGAGAGAAAAAAGAGTAAAAGTGAATCTTAATAGATCCAACTTGCAACACAAGAGATTTGGCACAGACATCAGGGAAAAACTTTCTAGTGTTAAGTATAGCAAGGGACAGGAATAGATTGCCTGGGAAGCCTCCCAAAATAGGTTGGCATCTGTCAGCTAATGATGTAACTATGATCCTGCTGTGGGTAAAAGGATGGATGGGAGGATCCCTTGATTCTCTAATTTTTGACAAAACACAGTATTAAGTATGCATTTAAGCAGAAGCAAAAAATGCAACTGGCTTCTCATGAGCATGTAACATTGCATAGCTTAAACTGCAGTTAAAAAGAAAAAAGGAAGAGTTTTACATGTTTAACATCCTAGAAACATTTTTTATTATTATTATTTAAAGGAAAAAAAGTCTCATGCATAATGAGATATTAGCATTTAAATGACTCCGGCTGTGTACTAAAGCTCAGATCTTCCAGGAAATAAACAACGTCCCCTCTTTGACTACTAATGTTTGCATGGAGGCAAATTTTCTGTGCACGTGGCTGTAGCCTCACAATGAAAGAAAGTCAATGTAATATGAAGAGTAACGGAGGACAAAGTGCTGAAGGAACTTAAGTCATTAATTCTTTTACCTTTTTTTTTTTTTCAGATAGAGAAGGGGTGTGTTTGTGTGTGTGTGTGCGTGGGCACGCGCGCAAATACGTGTAGGGTTTCTATGTCTATACCCACTCACGGCTACATTGACATCATATCAAAGTTAAGTTTCATTTTGTTGTGGGTTTGGGTTTTTTTAATGATATTAAAGGACTCCAGCTTTACATCTTCATAGTGTTTTTAAGCAGCTAATGGCAGTTTTGAGTGTGGTGGGCTCAGTACCAGCTTTTCATCCACACAGGCAGAGGAAATTTTTATAGAGACGGCTGCAAATGGTTCTTTGCACTGAGTTACAGTCTAAGCAAAACACTCATTGAGCACACACAGAGGTGGTCTTATTTTAAACCTTCTTCCTTCATCTCCAGCCAAAGAAAACCTTAGCAATTGCTGTATCCAGGCCATGCTTTCATCTTCAGCTTGTTGTGCAATATTATTGTACTAGAAAAACATAGGGAGAATATTTGGATAATGGATTATACTTTTCAACCTGAGGTAACTCAAAAGGTTGAAGGGATTTTGCTCAGTGTTCCATCCCGTAAACAGAGTATCACCTTTCAGCACAGCCAAGAATGGAAGTGTTCAGCTGAAAACGTAAACATGTTAGTAAGTAATGAATGTGAAGAAAGGAAATGATATTGTTTTGCCATAAAGGTTCAAAATAACCGCTGAAATGGCTCTAAGCAAACCTCAAATCTTCCAGTCACATGCAATTCTCAACACTTCTTATTTACCTTGCTATTAGGACTAAAAAAAGGAAACAGATTTTTATATTAAACAGCTTCTCTCTTTTAGAGAGCTTCCAAAATGCTGTAAGGGCTCATATACAGCAATCAAATACAGCTATGGAGTGAAGCCACTGTTTCAGAACTGCACAAGCTGCATGTGCCAATTTTTCTAAATGCTTAACTGAAACTGAAGTTATAAACCCAGTAATGGCACAGGTTATCACAAGGGTGCCTGGAAGAACATTCTGTTACTGTGACACAGAGCTACAGGCTCCAGGGCTATGGCAGGTCATGTTCTCAACTCATGTCAAGGATCTCTTGATTAAGAAAATAGTCCAGCTAAGAGACCATTTAAATTTCCTCCAGCACTTCTGGTGTCTACGATTTCTCATGAAGCAGACCTGAGCCGGGGCGTAGGTCTTGCAAACCACATTACTGAAACTGTCTACAGCCACTAACTGATAAAGTCTTTAAAAATGGTGAGCTTCTAGTGCTCTCTTGGTGGAAGTTTACTTCGCAACAATCTGACAGTTGTCTCCTGCACCTGCCCTGCTCACTACCACATCTGCTCAGGTAGGTTCCTCTTGTGTGTGTGCACAGACCTAGGGATGTGTTGGCTGGGAGGGACCTCGGAGGTCATCTGATGCTACTCTCTGCTCAAAGCAGGGCCCCTGTCCAACCCTAGGTCAAGGTCAGCTCTAAGTGATAATGTAGTTTTTATACATCTGCCATAACTTTCCTTTCTTTATCTCTCTCCCTCTTCATCTCAGCTGGGTTTCTTAAGGTAATCAGGAACTTCATGAACACTCAGACCTGCAAAAAACCACGCATGGTCTTCTGTACCACGCGCTGCAGGCTGCATACAGATTTATCACAGAGCTATCTGCATGAATAGCCAAAATGGTGAGAATACACCTCATTATTAGGTATGTATGAATGGCTGCTCAGGTATGCAGGAGAGAATGGAAACGCTCACATTTGGACCTACAGAGCTGTCAATGTGAACTCTTAATAGACTGGCAGGGTCTGTAAATATCATTCATTCATTTTATCAGCTTATTTGTTAGAGTTCGAATCTCTTTCTGATGTGTTTGCCTACTCCCAATTTTCAAAGGTCAGTTTGGCTAGTATGAATCATATTCATGATTCACAGAATTACACTCCCCTGTGATGCTGCCAAGAAAACAAGCTAAAACACAGTATAACAGCCCTAGGACTAACGTTCACTCTTTACCAGTTATTCTGGGGGGTTTCTCTAATGCTGCAAGAAGAAACCCCTTCTGTTGCTACCACGAGTAGCGGAGAGATTCAAATTCTGGTGAGCAAGCTCTCTCCAAGCTTGAGCGGCTGCCGTTGTTCATCCATTAACTGTAGGTCTTGCTCATATTGTCCCTTCATGCTTACTGAGTTTTGATTGCTTTGGCTGGGTGTAACGGAGAGACTGTTGTTATCAGCAAACACTGTCGATCAGCTTATTTGTTGACTTTGATGCAGAAATTCACTCTCTTGGCTTTGTGCTCCGTACGCAGCCCTGGTAGTGCATTGCTCTGTAAAACAAATGTGTTCCTCCATATTCTTCCTTTTTGTTGCCAAATCTCATCGATACTGAAACGGTGTCCTGGTATATGGTGATAGAAAGCAGCACACAGGCAACGCATTTAATCCACAGTATTTTGTTTCTTCATTTTCCGTTTACAACTGGCTGTTTCCAAGTGATGGATCTATCAGTGTTTACCTTCAAATTAAAAGATATAACTGCCTGGAATTTCACCACTAGATATGAAAGCCCTGTAATAAATACTGCCTTTGGATATGAAGTTTAATAAGCTTAGTGCGATTGCTCTGTACCATTAGGGATTAACTTGAATACTGCCATATTTCTAGATATAGAAACGTTTGTCTATTAATTGCCTGTTTAACATTATGTATTAAAGACATTTACTGCAGCCTGGTATTAACGTAAGTAAATACTATTTTCCCCTCCTCAGTGCAGTTACCAAAAAGCATGCTGTTTCATCAGGCTACTACAGACAGCCTGTGCCCTATGGCCACCTGCCTGTGCCCCATGGCCCCCTGCCCGGTGGGCACCCCACAGCCCTGTGCAAGCAATAAGCGCCAAAGAGGTGGGGGATCTGACACCAAGTATCTTCCCCTCACTGTGAAACTCAGCTCTCCTCTTGATCATCGTGGTCCCTGCTTAGGAGTACTTACTGTGTTTAAATTTCTCTATTTTTCCTTGCAATGTTGCACAGAATGCTGCACAACTTCAGTTTTCTGAGTTTCTTCCACTTTTCCAGGCACGCCGCATGCCTGGCTGCCTGCAGATACCTTCCTCAGGAGCGTGAAGTGCCAGCAAAATGTTCCTTGGAGAGGTTTTTCGTTCCTAATGGCCTTCTCAGACAGGCCACGGTGGAATTAGGAATCAGTGTGGTGATTTAATTGGACAGCTTGCTTTATTTTCTACACACTAGAGATTTTCCCTCCATCTGCCTTCATGGGAATCAGAACTACAGTCCTTAAACAGAGGACTTGGACTGAAATTGGTGTATTTTACTAGCATGAGAGCTAAGTAGGAACGAAAAAGCCAGACACTGCAGGAGCGTTATTTTGAGATGATTCTCAATGAGTCAAAGCTGCATGCTGTGAACTGTTGTTTTTCTCTTTCTTACTTTGGTACAAGCCAGGAATGCCTGCTCTTCAGTCAAACCGCACATGGTGACATCGAAACCTGGGCGTAACACACCTTCGCCTGACTTTGAAGAAGCTCCTGAGCTCTCTTTGCAGTGTTTACTTCTATCAGCATTACTCCCTCAAGCTCCCTTTCCACATCCCTCCCTATGCCTTGCGGTTTGGCGGCAATTTACAGGGCTAATGTTTAGCAGTTACTTCAGCAATAAGAACGTATAGAATTATGCCACAGCTCTTCCCAGCTATGTTTAATGACAGGTAAGCCTACATTTCAATACTCAAAGTGCATTGTAACAACAAAGCATGTCAGGACTAAGGGCAGAAATTGGTTTAATCACATGGCACATTCTATGAAGAAAAGGTCTAATGCTCCTTTGACTAAGGTAAGATAAACCAGAGATGTTCTCTTCATGTAGAGCTAATCAGATCTATTAATATCCTACCTTACAAAAATTAACTTTTTCTATAGCAAAATATCTGCTGTTAGACTAGTTCCATTTTATTCTTCAGTCAGAAAAAAATTACCCCTAGATTGATCGAGAACATTTCCAGTTTGAACCACATTACTTAGCAGACATTGATTTTATTAGTCACATGGTGTTGTTCCTATTACCCAGCTGAGTGCATATTCAAGCTCCTTGAGCAACAGTGCTTGCCTGGGCAAAATATAATATTTGGTTTCCAAGGACACTTTTAAATAAATTGCTAAAATTGCTTTTCTACAAACGTGGAGGACAAAATCCTTTTCACTTGAATGTTCACAGAAAGAGAAAACAAAAGGAGTAGAGGCAAATGTTGCTGCTTTCAACCCAGCTCTGTGTTACAGTAAGTAAATAGAAAATGCTTTTACTGTCTCAAATCCAAGATTTCAAATCTCTCTTCTTTCTGAATTAGGAGGGAAAGAAGACATTTCAAACTAGGATGAAAAAGAGACCTCAACACATGGCAGTGAGGGTCTCTGGTTATGGGGAATCAGACTGAGTCTCAGTTACCAGTTTGTCTGCTCTACAAACCAGAACCATTACTACAGGAAAAACTGAGTCAATACTGTCACAGCATAGTTGGTGGCAGAGATTTATGTTATGGATTTGAATTAATGGCTCAAATCCTAAAACTTTAAGCCCCTAGTCCTTGATCTAGCATAGGGTTATTGCTTATCCTGGGGCACGTGCCTTGTTCTTTCCAGAAACTCCTTCTTATTCACTTGAAAAATTTTGGTCTAGAAGAAGCAAAAATTCCAGTTTTGTCAGATAGGTGCTATTTTAAAGGGAGAAGATTGTGAGTTATGTGAAGATTGTCTCCTTATACCCATTCTCAAGTTTACCAGCGGATTTTGCCATCCAATCCTGAATGAATGTAAGTGTGGTAGAGAAAGCTCCTTCTCAGAGGAGGACAAACGGCATTTTTAAATTGCATTGCTTAGAGATGGCTCACTATATCAGGATGGTTATTCACCTTAGAGACTGCATAAATTCAACCTCTCTAGATTCAAGCTTTCCATTCATCCAAAGGCAAAAGATCACTACAGGTATGCATTAGGAATGAAGTCCTCAACACAGCAACCACACTACAAATACATTTTCTCATTTAACTCTGAGTATCTCTAAGCCTCACTATTTGATAGATGAAACCTCTTCAGATGCTTTATACACAAAACAGGCACCATTAATACAATGTTGTTCTGTATCATTTGGCAAATCAGGAAACTTCTGGCCACATTAATCAATGGGGAGCAATCACTTCAAAAAGTCCATGTTTCTGACTAAATGCATGCATGTTGAAATTAATGTAAATGGCTAATAAAAAATATTTTCACACTTTACTGACAAGTAATGGTAGAAATCGTTATCCTAATGGCTTATGAACTTTTCATGTTAGAGAGTGATGTACAGTGGAAATATTATGATCAGCAGCAGACTTTCTGTTCTGCACTTGACATAATAAATTAGTGGAAACTATTAATGCACAGCGTTTCATTTCTGTGTATATTTTATGTTAACTACAGAGAAAATACAAGTGATGTTCTGTCCGTCATTAAGTCTTAACCTCAAGTCTTCCTCTACACTAGCATAACTGTCTTTCTAGCTACACTGGACTAAAACCAGCACAGCTTCTCTAATGTGGATGCAGTTGAATCTTTCATACTGATACAGCTGTTCCCACGGGAGGAAGAGAGTAAATTGGGTTTATATCTTATCCATGTCTGCACCTGTGCCATCAACAACAGAGACCTCTCTCATTTATTTATAATTGTAATGTAATTGGTATTTTCAGCATATATGAATAGCTTCTGTGTTTGGATCAAACTTCATTTCTAAATGGACGTGAGTATTTCTCCACCACCGACTCCACATGCGCTTATTAACTTGATGCTTGTCTAACGCTGTCACTGATATTTAAAGTAAGCATCACGGTGCTGTTGGGAACAACCAATGGTGTCCACATGGACGCTGCTGCAGCTCAGCAGAAACACATCAGCAGATCAAATCCCTGTTACTTGACTATGCTTGGAGTTGCAACAGCCTTGAGTTATGTATTTTGCTGGAATTACTTGAGGTGAGGGATCCTTTATCACTATAAATTTCACACCCTCTACTTGAGGTGGTTCTGCTAGTAAAACCCTAACACAGTTATGACCTCGATACCCTTGACACTGTCATTTAGGCTGTTCTGCTACACCACCATGAACTACTTAGTTGTTATACTGTAGTTAGAGATGTACACTATAGATATATTCACAAATTAAGTTGTGTAAGACCTTTATATTCCTATATCTGTGTCCGCATTTTTGGAAAAGGGGGCCCTTATACCAGCACAGTTAAAGCAGGGTAAAGGAATATGGCTTTACAATTTGTAAAACAAAAGATTGGGGGCTACCTGCCTTAAAGTAAGAAAGAGGAGAGGCCTGAATTTTCCACCACTCTCCTAATGTGTTATTGACCTGGAGAGTAAGCAGACCTCGGCCAGCTCTCCCTCAAAGAAAAAAAAAGCAAGAAAAACAAAAAAGAAAAAAAAAGGAAAAAAGCAACTTGCCACATACTCATAAAAACACAGTGATGTTTGCAAAATCTAGAATAACTACAGCACTTCAGTTAGATTGAGCCATTACCAAAAAGAAAAAAGTTTGACATTTAGGATCTCTCTTCCAAACAGCTTCCTCAGCAGCGTGTCCTTCCAGGCAGGTAGCTGGTGGGATGGGTCACGGAAGCTTTTGGGCTCCATGTGTGGGCTTGCTCCTGGCTGTCAGTGCATCCAGAGCCAGGAGGGGACAGAGCGGACATCACCTCTAGGGGTGCTGACACAAATAGACATTCGCGTGCGGGGTTTTGTTCTTATCGGCAGGAAAACGCCTTTGAGGAATAAGGCCTCGATTACATAAAAGCACAAAAGCAGGATTCCTTTTTTTTTTCTTTTGTCTGCAGGTACTTCCATTTTCAAAGTTGGGGCCTGCTGCTCACAGAGGCCTCTGCGTAAATGAGAGTCCGCCCTCGCACCACTGCGGCAGAAGAAAGGAGTCTCGAAGCAGAAGCTGGCACATGCTGGTTTAAAAGCCCCTTGCAAAGGCCACATGGACAAGCAAAAATCACGTGCAAGGCGCTTGTTCCCCTTGTGCATGTCCACACAGACGGGGAGGGCGCAGCCTGCTGCGCCCCTGCTTTGCCCTGGGCAGCCGTGACTGCATTCCCATTAAAAAGCCGGGCGGCAGCAGCAGCGCTCGCGTGACACCCCAGTCAGACTAACAAAAATGTGATGAGTTACATGGCTTTCATGTGAGAGCTGACTCACACCCAGCTTACTCACAGCATAGTATGCTTCCTGCGCTTTAGCTTTGTAAATGTACCCTCAGAGACGCTGCAGACTACTATTATAAACAAGTAAATACAGACAAGTAACTTTCATTTGTAAGCTTCTCTCTCTCTTCCCTCATTTCAGAGCTTTCTTCCCCATCAAGCCCTGCTGTCTTGCTGTCTATTCCTCAAAAGCCAGGAGACAGTAAATTTAGATGCTTTCAGGGATAGACTTAGAATGAGAGCATGCACAGTACTTCAGAGGAAAAAAAAAAATAAAGCTTTTCCAGCTCACATAAAATTGGACTTTTTAGTTAAATAAAAATTCTCTGCAATTGCTATTGTCTAGTATTTCAGCTGACTCAGCTATTGCCTGTAAACACAACTGTTACCAAAGGATGCCCAGTCCAGAATAGTCAATTTAACAAAAAGCTGGATTCTAGCAAAAGCATAATGAGAAATGTAGCAGCATTTAACGGAACCTAAGAGAGGAAAAAAAGCAGTGACTTAGTGCCCAGAGACTTCACAGATATACAGTAAACTACCAAGCACCACTCCATTCACTGAAAGAAGGAAATCTAATGTGTATTACAGTATTTGAAGAACAGGACAATAGGCAAGAGTTCCTCAGCTAACACTGAGCAAGCTCCCAGGTGTCTCCACAGGGTACAACCCAAGAGATAAAAGGCATCGATCTACATGTATTAGAGACATAAGAATAGGAACCCTCTCTGCTCTTGCTAAGGCTTCTGCTTGTGTCAGTGCTGTTTGGTGGCTGTCACATCGGGCTAGAACAAGCAGGAGGGAACTAACAAATCCATCCACATTTATTGAAGATGAGCTCAGGAGTCTTCCAGTGAAAGGATACTGTTTGGTTCACACCAAAGGATGAGGTGCACCTGCAAGGAGAAATTAACTATTCCTCTCTTCTCTGCCACTGCATGTCACCAGGATCTTTTTCAAGGTCATTTGAGACATGCTTCTGCTTCTCAGGCACAATTTTTTTCCTCTTCTTTAGCTGTGTAACAATATTGGACAGCTCAGTGACGTGACCAATATATTTCAGATGTTCCCTGAACTGGTTTCTTGCCAGTGAAGTTGAATCACCTGACTCATGCAGGAGGGTAGTATATAACGGTGCTGTTTTGCTTTACAGCTTAGAGCAGACAGGCAAGGATGATACAATGCCTTGAGGAATCTTGACATGATTGATATGTGCCCATATTTCCAAGTGTAATAGTGCAAAATAAAACTACCGGGAAGTAACCTCTGATCAGGGTGTACCGTAAGCACCGTAGCAGAGCTGGTCGCATCCCTGCTTTGCGAAGGCAGGAAAGATTAGCTAATACACTAGTGGGCACACTGCTACCTAGCTAGCACAAACAAACCCTGCAAATGCTGCCATTAAATAACAGGAAAAAAACCCACAACTAAACAGTCTGTCAAAGTACTATCAAGAGAAAAGAAATATCGAGGCAATGTCAGTCTGGTTGCCACCAGGCATGGCTTGATGTTTGTGGAGAGTGACATTGTGAAATGCTCCTGAGAAATCTCCCTTTGGCATGGGGGAGAGTTTTCACATTTACCCTAGAACCACTTACTGAGCTATTTGCACTCACTGCCACAAGAGTTTCTGTCAAGAGGACAGCTGGGAGCTCTGGCAGGAAAATATTTCTTAGGGTGCCATTCACTAAGAAATACATGATACAAGCAATCCAACTTTTCTGGGTTGTTCCAACAATAATGCAAACACCACCCAGCTTGAAAACACAGAGATGCTCTGGGTGGAAAACAGAATTTTGATGAGACCAAAGAGGAGCCAAAACCAGTGAATGTCAGGAGAAAAACGTGCCCCTTTTCTCCTGCATGGCAAGGATGAATTACTGCTTCAAGAAGCTTTGTCCATTCTGCAGTTCAAAATTGTAGCAAAAAGGAAGATGGAAATATTTTGGTGAGGGCAAGGAGAAAAGAGGAGCCTTGCTTGCTTGCTGGTTTAAAAAATTAAAATAACTGTTTTGAAATAAAAATCTTGGAAACAAGACAGAAGGTGCATTTCCAGAAACATCAGCTTTTTAGAGACAAAAACTCTACTGCTTGGTTTGCACAGATCCTAATATCTGGTAATTTTTCACTAATGCTTATAATCTGGAAAAATATTTTTAATAATAATAAGTAGTCAAGGTGACTACTGGATGGTGTTTGATGAGATGAACTCATCAACCCTGTAACGCTGTTGAAAGGTTATCTGTACCTTAATTTCCTAGAATTTTAGGTAGCTCTTCTTTTAGAAATATACACTGTTAAGTATCATATGTTTAAAGAATCGTAGCCCAGCTGACGTGCTTAGATGTTTAAATGCTTAAACATCTGCTTAAAAATTTCTGCTCCACTAGGTCATGCTGGGTTGTTATCTGACTGCACAAAGTTTCATTTTCCAAGTGGCAAAACTTCCCATGCCTTTGGATGCAGAGTCAGGCTTTCAGATCAAATTGCCTGTCTTCTGCAAAATTATTCTGCAGAAGTGGGAGGAGCACGGCTGGGCATGTGAGACAAAGCCTTGCATTTCAATGCTCTCTCTCCTTCACAGTTCTTTTTCTTAAAGCAACAAAATCATCTACAAAACATGTTTCCTATTCATTTAGACAATGATTTTGGCCCTGCTGCCCTCCTTGCTTCATTTACATCATCTATTGAAAGTCGCTCTGCTAATGCTAATCACATACTGCCTTGTTGACAATCCAGTTAATCTGATTTCTGCTCAAGTAGTGCACTTGGATTGCAAAACCCCTGGATTTTAGGTGTCTAGCACAAGATTCAACGCTACCTGCAAGTTAGTCACTAACCAGAGCGCTTCATCAACGCAAGGTATTAGTTAACTTCTTACCTATTGTCCTAGCACAAGAGCATCAGGTGATTGCTCATCCCAAATCCTGGCTGCACAATTCACATGCCCGCTGCATACGCAGTCTGGATTTTAAAAGGTAAAAGCAATAGGGTGTATTTGCAGCTCTATAACAGTGGGAATTAAAAGCATAAATCCTATCACAGTGTACAGGAGCTGTGTAACTTAGTCCCTGTTAAGTGTATGGAAAATTTGAACTAATCAGGCCATCACTGAGAGGTACAATTTGCAGGGGGGCCACTCAGTATAAAACTTGTTAGGACTTTTCAGGTTCATTCTGTCTTCCATGCATTTTAGACCTTTTGCCTTACTTTGACCCTATCCCGCTATTTAAAGGATGTTAAGTGCTTTGTTCATTGCAATTCACAGTCCATAGCTCCTATCCTTTCTTTCATCTCTGAAGAGAAAGACCAGAAAAAAGAAAAAAGGGGAAAAAAAAAAGCCTCTCTGTCCTCTGTATGGTCATGTAGCTGATGCTAACGCTTTTTACAGAAGTGTCTCACCTGGGATGTTTTACTTGTTCCCCTTCAACTGATGTTATTAAAGGTCTTTGGAGGTACTTTTGTTTCATCCTTCTGTTCTAGTTTAGCAAGGGTGATGACATACCAACTGAAATGTCTGGAGGCTTGTTAGCAAAAACCCTGTCACTGGGAGGGATCAAAGTGTTTTTGTGCTGAGTCCCCAGGGCACCCATCCTGGCAATACAGCTGGACTCAGATGCAGTCTCCACATGGTCTAACATGACAAGCAGCTGGATCCTCAAGCCAACAAACAGAGAGTTGTTTTCTCAGGATGAATAGCATTTCCCAAAACCAAGAGGTAAAATGAGCACCATTGCCAGAAAACCTCTTAATTTAATTCAGGATATAAGGGGAAAAAATACTACTTCTTTCAGCTTACTGAGATGAAGAAACCAGTTCTTTTCTCTGCAAAAAAAAAAAAAAAAAAAAAAGAATGAGGACCTGAGCAAACTCATCACTGCACATCAGATTTTTGAACAACAGGGGAGTTGGGAACAATTTGCTTCAATGAGGCCAGCCCTCTGTGTTGATAAGTAATGGTTTTAAGCTGAAAATAAGCCTGAGACTGACTGTCAAATGTATATGTAATCATTGCAGTCTAGCTGGAGGACGATCCACAAACGCAAGCTGGCTGTACATCAGTAATCAAATAATTGACTGGCTGACAACTGAGACCAGTATTTGGCTTGATGCCCCTGACTAGACGGGAAATGGCATTTCCTGCATCTTGACAAAGCAGATGTCACTTGGTCCCTCCAGCAAAATACATGGCACCAGGGGCATCTTCAGTAAAGTTTCATTCCCACACATGTAATATTGGTCAGTTAAAAAATGTCCCCCTCCTCCTGCGGTTTAATTAGGCAGTAGCTTTTAACAGGCTAAACATTTAGGGGAAAAATTTATACAACAATATATCTTCATAGCTGACTAAATCTGTTGCAGTGCTGCTTTCCCTAGCTGGTGTTCCTGCTCTCATTTAGGTTGTGCCCTTCCCTGAGGACACAGAGGGAAGCTGCACAGAAGTCATAGAATCATAGAATGGTTTAGGTTGGAAAGGGACCTTAAAGATCATCTAGTTCCAACCCCCCTGACATGGGCAGGGACACCTCCCACTAGACCAGATTGCTCAAAGCCCCATCCAGCCTGGCCTTGGACACTTCCAGGGATGGGGCATCCACAACTTCCCTGGGAAAATTTTTCCAGTGCCTCACCACCCTCAGAGTGAAAAACTTTTTCCTAATATCCATTCTAAATCTACCCTCTTCCAGTTTGAAGCCATTACCCCTCATCCTATCACTACATGCCCTTGTAAAAAGTCCTTCTCCAGACTTCTTGTAGGTCCCCTTCAGATACTGGAAAGCTGCTATAAGGTCTCCCCGGAGCCTTCTCTTCTCCAGGCTGAACAACCCCAACTCTCTCAGCCTGTCTTCATAGCAGAGATCATCTTTGTGGCCCTCCTCTGGACCCTCTCCAACAGGTC
Source organism: Anarhynchus alexandrinus (assembly GCA_008711295.1). Lineage (NCBI taxonomy): Eukaryota > Metazoa > Chordata > Aves > Charadriiformes > Charadriidae > Anarhynchus > Anarhynchus alexandrinus. Next base: position 4,248,280 of record VUYV01000021.1, read on the forward strand.
CATGTCCTTCTTATGTTGAGGGCTCCAGAGCTGGATGCAATATTCCAGGTGTGGTCTCACAAGGGCAGAGTAGAAGGGCAGAATCACCTGCTGCCACACTATGATGCAGCCCAGGATACTGTTGGCCTCCTGGGCTGTGAGCACACATTGCCGGCTCATGTTGAGCACCAACACCCCCAAGTCCTTCTCGTCAGTGCTGCTCTCAATCCATTCTCTGCCCAGCCTGTATCTGTGCTTGGGATTGCCCCAACCCAGATGTAGGACCTTGCACTTGGCCTTGTTGCAGTACTTTCTCAAGAAAGCAGGCATACGGCAGGGTCTCATGAGTTCAGAGTGACTTGTGAGTTAACTACATCTTGGGCACTCTATAGTCCCGAGCAAGTTGTTTTGCTGTCTGTCTCGGTTTCCATTAATTTAACCTACAAGTATTTCATTTTTTCCGGGGTTTGCAGGTACAGAAATAGTAACTGTTACTGCGGTTGGTAAATAGCATGTGACTGATGTTTTCCAGTTTGACCCTGTATTTGTGAATAATGCGTGCTTTTCTCTGGCAGTTTACTATGTAGATGTGGATTTAACTTAAATCCCTAAGCCGTCTTGCGCGTTGTTTACTTCGTTGCCCAGCACTTCAGAAAGTCATGTGGAAGGTAGAGTCGGCTTCTCTAGGGGTAGCCAGAAATGTGGATGAGGCAACATGCAATATGTGCAAGCATCAGTCTTCTGTTCCTATGATTAGTTTCAGCTGGTTTAATTCCCTGGACCGACTCACCTCAAAATCACACAAACACCAGCAAGGAAGGGAAGAACGAAGATGAAGAAGGGATAGGGGGTCAACTGCAAACCTGGCCAGCAGCCGCCTCTGCGAAGGTAAGATCAGGCTCCCAGTAGACCTCTATTTATAGCCTTTCCCAGAGGGAAGGGAAGGTAGTTTAGTTCTGGCCCTCTGGGAGAAATAACAGTACTGCCATCTTGCCAGAGCTTAGCGCTGCCAGTCTGTTTTGCCAAGAAGCATTTGGGACTGCAGAGTAGATGCTCCCTTGATTAAATATGAAGAATTTGCATTACCAGATTACTCCACTAATCCATCCGGCTCCACGTTCTATCCCTGACAGCAGCCAGCACAGGTTCTTCAGAGACTGGAGTGAAGTCCTCATTATAGACAATTTTACAGCTAATAAAATTCTAAAAGCCTGTATGCGGACAAATCCCTGCAGTTTTCACATTAGGAGTTTGCACGAGTTAAAGCTGAGAGCTGACCATAGGATTTGGCCTCGCAGAAAATGTCAAGCCCCCGTTACCCTCAAAGCTCATGCTGCTAATAAACAATGAAAACACAGAAGCATAACTGGATTTATCTGCACAATGACAAAGGACTGTCCTTAAAGAACATTGGCTTTAGAATTACATTTAGAGGGAAGAAGGGTACATCTTCCCATGGCTGCCTTTTCCTTCTCACCCCAAGTGCAGATGCCTGGAAGCATCTCTCCAGGATGAGTGCTGCACGCAGGATTCCAGATGCAAAACGTAACCCCTGCGTAATCCGTCAGGCTGGTTACAGCACTTGGTATGCTGCAAGGATAGCCAAGCTGAACTTAAGGAGGCAAAAATCGATTCATAAACAATGTTTAGATTTGATAACTGTCCAGACGTTCACCGCTTGGGTGAAGATAATTGTACTTGCATGTATTTCTGAAATCTATGGCCAGGGTGAAAATAGGTATCATTCAATAACTCATCTCTCAATAGCAGCTGGAAATATACTGGCTGATCTATAAAGATGGCTTGGATTATGGTTTTGTATTGCTTCCTCCACTAGTTCTTCATCGCCTCCTTTTTCTGTTACTCTCCCCACCTCCCTGGAATTAGTTTTAATTTACACAATCCCTGTAGTACAAGCATGTCATACATCTATACTACAGCCTGTTACCACCCCACACAATGAATACAAAAGGCTTCAAGTTGTTACAAGCATTAACGCGTGCAAGCAACAACAAACACTGCGAAGGACTGCTTTGGAAGGTGGAGGCAAGGTCTAGTGGGCTTTTCATTCTGAATCGATGGGGGTGATAGAGATTTCTAGGCATGTCTTTGGGCGAGACAATTGTTTAGGCATAGTCTGTAATCAAGGGCTGTATATAGCTCACTTCTGCAGGGCCAGAAGCAACATGAAGCACTCAGAATATTTAATGAAGCTGCGATGCCTTAGTAGGTGAGGTTGATCCAAGTCAGCTGTGCCCCAGCCCGGCATTGCACCCAGCAGCTCTGCCCCAGCTCTGCTCTTGCCCCTTCCCTCACACCAGGACTGATACCCACACAGCTGCACAAAGAGTTTGTTTGGGGAGCTGAAACTAACTGTATTAAACTAAAAAAAAAAGAAAAAAAAAGCTTCAGGAGCACTCAGTTGGTTCAGTTCTCATGCCATGACATTACAAGCAGCAGCAAAAAAAAAGAAGGGTCAGAACATAAAATTGGGGTCAGAAAGGATGGAGGAATCAGGGCAGCCCTGTTTTAGACTAGCTTATGCTGCATAGCATTACATTCTCACTCACTTCAGGGCCTTCATGTACACTGCTTTCGGGGGGCAAAGAGACTTCAGCATATACCCCTGAGTCCCCACACCACACCAAAATAGGGTCCCTCATGCCTTCAAATGTAAAAAGATATGCACCCTTGAGGGAAGGGTCTGGCTTGGACTGCAGAACAGGGCTTCTGGTAACACAGAGAAGAGTGAAGGGCTTTGTGGTGGTTGGTGTCCCCAGTCCTGGAAGAAAGGTGTAGTGGGGGATGCAGAAAGGCATCTGCACTGCTTTTGCCTGTGCAACCCCAGTCCTGCAGTTCTGCTTTGTTGCATATACCTACCACCCTGGGGGATACCTAATTACTGGATAAATTTATTTAGAAATTCTGTCCATTACATTTACTGACCCACCCATTAGAGCAATTTGCATCCCACGGTCTGCAGAAACCTGGCGGTCTGTATCACTTAACGGTAGTCCACAAGGCAATTGTGGCCTTAGGGCTTAAGTCAGCATAAATTTGTCTTGCCACCAGGTAATTACTAGGGCAGCAGATCTGCCCACCTGGGCTTCTCATTCCCATCCCCACATCATTTCTTCTTTTGCATGAGGTGCAAGAAAGGAGGTGATGCAGGGGCAGGACCAGGCAGCTGAGCATGTCACAGCTTCATCTGGCTGTGGTACTGGTCTTACACTGTCTGAAAGCAAACGTGAAACAACAGCCTAAGAAACCGGGCATATTGCTGTAGGCTTAAATTTGCTGTCTGAGGATCTCCTGCTCCTCTGAAAACATTGTCTAAGGGTTCACAGAATAGAGGAGGCTGTAACACCATGGCATTACACTATCCTGTGTGTATCGGAGCTGCTTCAAAGAGGAGGAGAACGACTGCCATCTGACACAATGCAATCAGACCTCTGGCTTCTTCTCCATACCTTTGGGATTTAAGGTCTTTTTTTTTCTTTTTTTAACCTTCAGTCCTCCTGCAAACCTAATCTCTCTCTTATCCTACACAAGCATGTAAAGGTTAAGCTTGAGTGACACAAAGTTCATAGAGAGGCAAGCATCTATTATTGCTTCTAAGCACCAAAAGTCAACTTACTTCTCTACTATGCTCGTGTTAACGTTTCACCTTTGTTTAACACAAAGGAGTTCTGCAAGGCAGCCCAGAACACATGGTGGGGGCAAGGGCTGTATGTTGCAGCAGGTGTATTCACTGCTTGCCTCTTGAACAGCACGTGAGGTACAAGCAAAATGTTGCATCTTTTCATGCATTAACCTGATTTGCAGCGGTACAAGTGACGACATGGGAAACAAAATAATTGGGGTGTGTGGGAGAGATGCAGAGACGTGGCCCTTAGCTGCTCCTCTCTAACCTGCAGGCTGATGAACAGCGATTGCACAGTGTTGTATTACTGCGTGGAGACTGACTAAATCCCGGATTAAACAATCATGGACTGGACTGCTGACTCCACCACATTCCTGTGCAGCCCGGTGCCACAGATATCCATCCTGTTGTCGCTTCTGTTTAATAATAAAAGCCCTTTCTGCTTTGTATTGTGCTATGTGCAAAAAAAAAACCAACCGTAAAAGAACATTGTGGGTGCAAAGTCAACTGTTCAAAGGTTAGAAAATGGCAGGCTTAAGATTTTCTGCCCCCCTTCCTCTTACAATACAGCCTTTAATTATAAGGCCACATGCTATTTTTTTTTTCTGATGAAATCCTGTGCCTTACTCAGTGCAATAGATGGTGCCAATGCACAGCCGTGCAATATATTGTTCCATTCCCTTCACCTACCATCTAGTTCCAGGCTCTGCTTAACTGTACACTAACCAAATCCCTCCCCTCTGTATAAAATAATTTATCTCTTCATGGACTCTCCTGTGGTGCTGCTCAATATGCCACTTGAATGCTTCAGAAGCAGAAGTTAATTTATCTTTAAATTAGAGAGGAGTTTATATTCCCTCCATTTTAAAGATGGGAAGCTGATGAAGCGAGGCTGCACTTACAAAGCAAAGCAACCCACCAAAATGTGCCCTCACACCCCGTTTCCTCCAGCCATCCACCCAGGTGGCCAGGCTGGAGCACACGCCTGTCTCAAGGTCTGCATGCGGGGATGGATGTCTACCCCCAGAAATGGGGCTGTGGGAGGGGAGGTAGGCACCTCCACTGCATCTCTCCGACATGGGGCCGCAAGACTCCACGTGCAGCCACCGCTGCCGTGCGCTCCTGGTTTATGCATAACTAAAGTGAGAGGAAGTTAAAAAAACAGCAGATATTTCTCAAGAGTCAGACGAATAGGTCCCAGATTTTTAGAGGACTTTTACTTCAACATTATCAAATATGGCCACCCTTGATTTTGCGTACAAGCACAACTGCTCAGCATTTTGGTGGGGATGTAACATCTCCAAGATCTCCAGTCAGGGAACTGGGGAGCACAGTCAAAGCTCTGATGCCATATTTAGTCCGGCATTTTTCCAAACGGAAGGGTATCCACATGTAAAATACAGGCTCTTCAGAGTGAGCCAGACTTGGAGCCCATAGCACAGCCAGTAAGAGTAATAGGTCCATCATTCCCCCAGAGGAGAGGGTTTGCGTGCTCACGCAGAAGGACCCTGCAGCCATGTCACCACAAGACGTAAATCCCCACAAGCAACTCCATGGTCATGACAGCACAGGTTATCAACGCTCGGGAGTCTGGACATCCACCAACAGCACCTCAGTTTGCAGTAAACAGCTCTCAGTAATGACTTGGCCATTCGATAACTAGATCAGCAGCAGAAAACACCCACCTCCTTGGAGGAGGATCCGTACATGTTTGCTGGTGTCTGAGACACAGCGAGGCTGGAGCTGTGGATACTCTGCCAAGCAAGGACCCCCTTCCTGTGTCCTGATATCCATAAACACTCCCTTTTGCCCTCCCAGGGCTCACCCCTTTCGATGCTATCCCCTCCAACCAAGTCTGACTCTGGCTCTCCCCCATGCTGTCTCTTTTTTCTAGCCATAGCAGAAATAAAAAGAGTCTGTTTAGTTACTCAGAGTGGAACGTTTTTCATGCATTTCCCAGGCCTTTCATTAGTACTCCTGTCTCATAATGTTTATTTTGTTCACCCCAGGGACTTGGAAGAGCCTTCTTCCCTTTCAGATCTTTGAATATCCTTTATTCATTTTTTGTTTTGTCTGCCTGCATCTCCTCCCTGAAAGTGCTGACCAGTCACTTCGTTACATTAGTTTTCTCGGACCCGGTGTTCTTCCAGCGCCTGGTCTCTTTTATTTTACCCTCAGATCTCAGAGCAGTCTCGCATAGCCTCCCTGACTCCTCTGCATCGTCTGAATTTTTCATTTACAGTGAAATTGTCTTCAATGATACTGTAATTATTGTTGCATTTATAATCTAGCCTGCTTTCGCCTCCCGAGGCAGCAGTCAGGGTGCTGTATCTGCTGTCCATGGGGGTTTGCTCCCTGGCTGGCTGTGTTTATTGGAACATTTTGCTTCAGCCATCGTACCGTTTCCTTGACACAGTCAGAGAGAGACTTTAGGGAGGACTCCTTGCGCTGAATGACAGCCCCCTTTCATTTTCAAGCCTCTGAGATTTCAGGGGCTCCTGTACAGCCAGGAGGTATCGCTGCACTTAAAGCGATCACCTCTTAAACAGCATCGAATTAAACCAGCCTGTGCTTGTTATACCCATAGTTCTCTCCACTCTCAATCAAAAAGCAGAAGGTACTTTTTTTAAGATCTGCTCTTTTCCTGAGAGCCTGTCAGGTGATGTTTATGCTGGAGTGAGGACTCACTGTAATAATCTCTCTTTGGCAGCATTTACCGCACAACTCAACTGGTTCCTACCCCAAGAACGTGTGCGATCTGACAGCTCCTGCCTTTCTACGGTTCCTCTCCCATTGCTAATGAGTTTTGTCCTCTCAGTCCCTGCAAGCTACTCTCCAGCTTTCCACCCATTTCCACCCACCTGTTCCCAGGTTTCATCGCCTGTTTGCGAGCGGCGGAGGGGCCACTGCCCACTCCCTCTCTGCAGGGCAGCTCCCCAGGTCATTCTGTCCAGCATGTAGTGAATTTATTTGTCATTTAGTGTTACTTTCTTCCTCCTCCTTTTAACTGCCTGTACTCCTAGCACTAATGTTTAGGCACATTTTCATATTTCTCAATTCTGATTTTTTTTTCTTTTTCAATTTTTTTATTTAATTTGAAAAAGAGAAAAAATCATAATTTTCTTTTTTGTAATTTTTCTTATTTTCTCTTTTTAAAAAATTGTCTCACTACAATTTTTCATAATGGTGAGAACAAATTTTGAATTTTTTCTCACCATACTGCCAAAGTGAGACACACCCCTCCCAGCGCTGCGTCACTCAAAACTAAAACATGCAGCTATCGAGCTTCCCCAAATAAACCAGAAAGCCCAATGAGGGAATTACCTTCCCTTTGCCCACAGTTTCTTTTCACCCCACAAACCAGCCCGTTCCCTTGCAGTCCCCAGCTGCTCCCAGGCCAGCTGGACGGGTGGCATGGCAGGACCCACGGCGCCTTTCTGGGCACGTGGCTTGCCCTGCAGCCAGCAACTGGGCACGTGGCCCCGCGCAGGTGGGACAACAGGGCTCTGCTTGCTCGCGGGCAAAGGGAGAGGAGGACGACGTTTTGCTGATAAGGGCATAAGCAGAGAGGAGAAGAGAGACGGGAGGCAACCTCTGCAGGGAGGAAGAGAGAGGAAGGGTTTAAGGGCAAGAGGCAGTTTTGGAAGGCAATGAAAAATAAAGCCCACTCCTAATTTCTAGACAGTGCCATTCCCACCGCCTTCCACTTATCACCCATCACAGCAACTAATAATTTCATCAGATCACTCAGAAGGGGGAAAGGATGGAAAGCTAGAAAAGCAACAGCTTGAATCCTGAGAAAAAGTCTCTGCTTATAACCTGGCGCTTCTCTCACATCGCCTGCTGCTTGTGCTTTAAGAGAGTAATAACCTTCCCCGCATCTGTTTATGTGGAAACTGTCTAATCCAGTGACTTCATCACAAGGAACAGGCTGTGTCACCCCCACCCGCTCCAGCATGAACCTTTTGCCTTCCTCCTTCACGTGGCAGCAGCAGGATCTCGAAGTATTCTCGTAGTCCTCAGTTCTCTACCCAGGTCTCAAAAGTCATATTTCACTGTATCAAATACTAAACGTGGGATGACATTTAATTTTCAGCACAGGTTATATACCATTCCGGAGCAGCGATCTATAGATCTAACGCTCTGATATGTGCTATGTGCCTGTTCAGCATATAGCCACACATTTGGAGAAATACCGTTGACTTGCCATCCAGCTATTTAAAATGAATTAAAAGCAGCCTCAATTTTCACATCTGCTCCCAAATCTCCTTGCAAATTTGCAACCTCAGTTTTCTTTAGACACTTTTTTTTTTCCCCTTCTCACACATATCACCTGTCTTGGAGTGGAAGAGATGCAAGATAACAAATTAAAACTGACTATTCAGGGAGAAGCTGTGTGAGTGATCATTCTCACACATACCCAGCACTGGCTGGCGTCCCTTTTGATGGGACACAGCCCCCACGATATTGCTTGGGGGTCTCCTCACCACATCTGCTACATTTTAAGCCTTCAGAGTCCAAACAGAAACCAAACCTCAACTTAGCTTAAAAAACGTAAGCCCACTCCAGGGGTGCCGTCCTTCTGTAGCCTTGAGTCTCTTACTGCATATGCCCTTCCCTCCTCCCTAAAAGACTAATCCTAACTTTTCTGGCCTCGGACTCCCAAGCTGTGTTGATTTACACAGAGGCGCCCTGAGGAACTTGTGACGGTCGGCTTCTGCATCGTTATTATCTGCTCCTGAGCGGCTGAACTAATGGTTTCAGCCCTTACAAAGAGCACCAGAGCAGCTGTACTTGGGTCACATCAAAGGTCCAGCAAGTCCAGTACCTCATCTTTAACAGGAGGCAATAGCAGATGCTCATTATAAGCTGCTATCAGTTTACATTAATATGCCAGGCTGCACAAATCACAGCTGAAGCCTCTGACTCATCATCTCTCTTGGAGTTAGCTGCCCTTGTTACAATCCTCACTCCTGCTTTTGGGAGTAGATGTGGTGAGGAGAAGGTAATCGGTTTAGCTGCAGCTGTATATATATGGAAAAGTGAAGCAGAGCCTATAGACTCTTCCACATGTTTCAAGTGTGACTTCTTCCTTTCCAGTCAGAAATTGAGCTGAGCCTCCAAATTGCTATAGCTATCCGGCCTTCATAATATTGGTGTGGTATAAGAATAGCTTCGTTACTAGCAGATGGCGGGGCAGGTTAATATTTTGACTTTAAACTCATGAACTTTATGGGCAAGTAGTGTATCTTTAGCACTGGGCCTGAAATCATAACTGCTTTACTTTTACTTCGTTTGGACTTATGGGAAACTATAGGGAAACAACACTAGCCAAAATTTGAATGCAGCACTAAGTAGAAAAATGAGCTTTCAGTTAAAATCGTATTTTCACAGAAAGTAACCAGCCTCTTGCAATTTTTTTTTTTCATTGTCAGAATACTGAATGCTTGGACAGCACCAAAACTCTCTCAATTTATCTCTGAAAACTATTCCTTCCCCTTCACTCCTCTCCTAGACAGAAAAGCCCCATATTCTTCCTTGCATGGAACCTAGTTTCCTAGCCAAGCCCACTAGTAAATCAAAAATTTTTACTAGTTTTGCATGTGTGTAAATAACTATGCAAAGTAATGAAGATAGGGGCTGTGGACTTCTGTGTACTCTGTTTTTTTCAAACCCATTATCCTCCATGGTTACAGCATTTTTCTTCTCCATACTCCTTATGCCTTCTTTTTGCTACACTGTACACGTAAAAAAAAAAAAAAAAAACAACTTGAAGGCAAAATTCATAACAACGGGTTGGAACTACTGCCAGCTTTTAAAAACCATTGTTTAATTGAAAAGTTATAAAGTAAAAGCAAGTACATGAATTGTTGAAATTGTCCGCATGAAACATTTATAGTGAAAAACTCCATTCCATAAAGATAGATGGAAGAACATCTCTTATGCAAAAATAAAACAATTTATTTGCCTGCAGAGCTGACATCTTGTAAGCGTGACTCTGGAGAACAAACTGGAACACGGAGCTGCGGAAAAATGCAAACCCTACTCGCCGAAGCATTCCTGCATCCACATGAGTGACCTAAGGGAGGGGATGGGGAGCCAAAGGTGGCACTGAGATGTAATGAATTAACCTGCCTCCTCCCATGTGAAGACGTGTAAATAAAAATCAAAGGGATCTTTATCCCACTGACAATATGGTATGCAAGGTCACATGCCCTAATATTTTAAGAGGATTAGAGCTAAATCTCTGCAAACTTTGAAATGGCCCAACCAAGCCTGTGAGCTTTTCAATTTAAATGGGTGCACAGCATGACTTCTACAATCAGCTGGAATTTGGCAGGATGAGATGTAGTGAAGTGGACTCTGAAACAATTCGGTCCTGCGGTGATTGGTTTTACAGGGTATCTGTTAATTTGGAGCTGTGCAGGAGGTGGAAAGAAAGCGGATCACCAAAAGAGCTCGACACTTAATTCTGAACAAAGTTTGTGCGAAAAGGAAAAAATCCTTGATATTTATTATTCATCAAATTAGGAACACCATTTCTGTAGTTTTGCTTCATTTCTAGGAGAACTGCAAACACCAGGGTCTAACTGGAGCGTCACAAACCACTTAAACAGCACTTCCATCACTCTCAAAAGCCATAGTTCCCTGAAAACATGTGAAGCATACAGGAGAAAGCCCTGCTCTGGAGAGTGAAGAACAGTCTTTTACCGAAACATCTCTAGTTGAACCTCAGATATTATCACATACAAGACACATGCGGAGTAAATCTATTCAGCAGATGGGGAAAATTGCTAACTGTCCAGCAGAATCTAGCCACCAGCTGGCGGGCAACTACCATCACACGATCAAGAAGCAATCCCAATAACCACACATAAAAATAGCATAACAACACGCGTTCGACCTGAACCATCAATTGTCGTTAGGGGCACAACTGACAAAAAAAAAATAAAAAATGCATCTGCTCTGGAAGCAAAGTGTGAGAATTCGCGTGCTTGTGTTTTAGGAGTATTGGGAAACGTTTCCACGCTAAAAGCAGTGGCAGTAAAGCAGGTGGGGTGATACATTCCCTCTAATGCGCTGATGTCTGCCCTTTGGACCTCAGACTTGGTCCTCCCCATATGGAGAGACGTGAACATTTGCTTTCCAGAGTAGAGTCCCAGGCAAGTACTTTTCCGATATTTGTGCCAACACGGTACCTGCAATTACCTAGGAACTGAAACTGCTGCTCATCTGCCAGAAAGTTTGGAAAGATTCAATAATTTTGGCATGAGTGCAGAACCCTTCGAGATCTTAAGAAAAACTTTATTTTCTGAAAAAAAAGGAGAACAGCTTAAAATATTTATGGAAAAGAAGCAGCTGATGAATTCTGGTTAGCTCTGTACCTTTTATCCTTTCATGTGGAAGTGCTGATGCGGAGACGCAACATTTCCTTTGCTTTGCCACAGCCAATGGTTTTTTTACAGCTCTGTCATGTCCACTTTCTTCCAGCCTTCATGTTGCTTCTACTAAATGAATTCATGAGTTAGCCAAGAGGCCTTTGGGTGAAATGGAAAGCTGCAGGAGAGACAGTGAATTTTTCAGGAGAAAATGTAAGGAGTTTTTAACCAACCACAAGACCTGCTCAGAAGGCAACGTTCAGCGTGTGTGGACAGAGACTTTCTCAGTAACCCTTAAGACAACAAAAAAAAGTGCTGCTTCCAAAGTTTTTTTTTTTTCTTTTCGATGTTATTCAGTGCCAGTGTGTTCCCAGAGGCTTCCCCAGCAAAACACGTCGGAGGCAGCAGGACGGAGAAACTGCAGGGTTGGCTGAGAGTTCTCCAGCTGCAGTTCATTAGCTCAGACTCTGCCCTGTACACCTGTGTGTCCCTGAGAGGTCAAAACAGAAGTGTTGGGGGGTTAAGTTAAAAAAAACCACACATACACAAAAAAACCCAAAAAACACTCAAGGAAACAGCATTTTTAGAAAGCACAGTCAACATTAGCAACATTCTACGTAATAACCCAGTTTTAAGAACCTATCTGAAGATCTTAATTAGCCCATTCTGCTGTTAATTTCACATATCCCCTCTTTGCCTTCAGTATCTTTATAGAACAATTTGCAGGCAACTATGTTTAAACCCGTATCCATCTAGGCAGGATATGATTATGATTATTTATGATTAGTCCTCCAAGCATTCCCACTTGATCAGGGTAGGCACACTGAGAAATTAACCCTCTGCATTCCTGTCCCTAAGTAACTCCCTGCACCCCACTAAAATAATAAATGTTTTTTCCCAACAAGGTTTTTATAGGTTATCTTTCCTTTTTGGATACACTTTTGTTCAGAGTTTTACAGAGCACGCTCAGCTATGTTTTCATTTGAAAGAAGATCATTATCTTTTTATTCTTAGATATTCTTGGGACAAAATGCCAGTCTGCAATTTTATCTGTTCCTGTCCCAGGTAAGGTGCCCCAGGACCGTGCCTGTCAGTGTTAAAAGTGGCAGCAGCTGCCAGCACTTTCGAGACTGGAATGGGCATGGAAACAGTGACACCAGAATGCCCCATCAGTTCACCTGGGCATCCCCTTGTGGGCCCAGGAGAACACCCTGTCCCCACCCCAGACCTCTCAGCCACAGCTTGGACCCCTGTGGCATGGTCAGAGGAACAGGTTTGGTTTATTTGTGCAGGGATGACCATCAGGTGCCCCCCAGGCAGCACTGACCACAGGATTTGTGCACCTTATTATCCCCTGTCCCATTTTTGATCCTCCTTTCTGCTGCCCTCATACCGCCCTTTGCTTACTGCAGCCTCCTCCAAAGTAAACACCTGCTCTTTTTTTCCCATGGGTTCCAGTTTTGCTACATCTGTACCCAAATAAAGTATTACTGATACGGTTACCTAAGCGCTGGTGGCCTTGCAGGACTATGGCCAGGAAGGTTCCCAGCACTCCCCAGCTCAGTTATCTGTGAAGCTTGGCTGTTTCTCACGTAACTCCCTCTTAGCCACCTGTGAAATCCAGCCATCCCTCATGGTGTTATCTCTAACTTCTGTCAGCTCCTCACGCAGTTATCTGTCACATCCAGCAACTGTCATGTCTCGTCCTTTTCCGCTGCACATCCCAGTCGTTTGGCTTAACAACAGGGCAGGACCCATCCAGAAGTCCAGTCATTTCCCTGCAGCCCTCAAAATCAAGTGAGGAGACCCAGCATCCGAGTCACTTCTCTCTTCCAAACTGAAGCGTTCTTTTGTGCACAAAAGATACTGCAAGCTCATGTCCAGCGTTTCCTGACCAACCCTTGCCCAAAGGCCACTCTGAAGGCATGCTGCAGCGCAGGGCAGTACACTTGGCAGTCTATTTTCAGGCCTAACTATTTTCCTATAGCAAGTGCTTGAGGTTTTTTTCTGGCCTCTGATTCATTGCTCCTTTTTCTGGTCCGTAACTGAGGCAATACACTGCACTTTTTGGAAGAGTTACTTTCTGCCAGCAAGCCTAACAGCAACGTACTTGTGTGTAATGGCACACGTGAAAATTGGAGGCCCTTCAGATCTTGAACATAACACACCTATGGAGCGGCCTGGCTGAGGTTTAGCTGCTCAGTGAGATGAATATAAAATGAAGTTTCACTTTACAGGTACTGAAAATGCAATCCCTTCCCGTTGCGTCAGCTCTGGTTGTTCATCTGACCCCCCAGCAGGCTGTCACAAGAGGGAAAATATGGCAGGAAGCTCTTCAGTAACATGGACAGCAACTCACCAATACAAGCTCTGTTTAGGCTTTAGGCGCAATTAATTTTTGACTTGAATAATAGTCAGAGACGCCTCCTCAAAGTAAATGCAATCTGGAAAACTCAGACTTCTGTGCCCATGCTAACACCCATGTGCGAAGCCAGTGGAGAAGCCAACTGTCCCAGATGTGGCAGACCTCTCTCACCAAATGGGACACTTGGGTGGTACTTTCATGAACTCCAGTTCTTCATGCATGGCCACTGCTGCTAGATTACTTCTTTCTGTGGAAATCAGATATGACATTATGTTTCCAAGATTATTTTTGCTTTTCCGTAAGCAGGACAAAAGTTCCACCTTTCTAAAAATGCTGACTTCCTTCCAGATTTCTCTGGATAATTACCTCAAAAATGAAAGTATTGTGTGCAGGGGAAACAGTCATTTTTGAAAGGTCCTGATATATATATATTTAACTTAGAACTATAAATATCTTTGTTGGACAGCACAACAAAAGAGCATCTGAAAGAATCCAATATATATTCAACATCGAAGAGGCAGAATAGTTTATACTAAAATTACAATATATTGACTTTACTGCCATTGGTTCCTGTCATTCATAAACATTTGAAGCCCTCACCTCTGCTGTGGATATCCAGACAGTAGCTTTATAGAGCAGAAAATATTTTCTCTTGTAAATTTACATGATATCAACATAATCCCACCTAACAAAATGCAAGGGGAGGAAAATAAAGGCTGCAAAATTAGCTTCTCTGGGGCTAGAAGTGCATTATGGGTAGCAATTAGAAATTGCCTGCACTAACCATCAACCAAGTGAGCAGATTTAGAACATCACAGAAATTAATGAGTCTGCATGTAAAAGATGATAGCAATTCTTTCCTCAAAACTACCTCCTTGCTTACAGCACAGCACATGCAATTTAACTTCTTGAGGGAACAGAGACGGTTCTTACTGAAATGCAGAGGTGAATGCAGATGCCATGTTCCTTAACACAAGGAATGTAATAAGACCCTCTGCCTTAACTTGCTCTGCCTTCCTTCAGCTTCACCTTCCTGGCGAAGGGGTTCTAGCTGCACTAGCTGCATGTTTTATATGCTATGTTCCTAGCAAGACATCTGTTTGCTGAAATACTTAATCCTTTCATGCTGTGGTTCTCCTTCCCCATCCTCCTAGTGGCATTTCAAGGTAAGGGCTTTCTTTAATTAAAAAAAAAAATAAAAAGGAAAGTTGGGGGAGAACTAACAAAGGGAATGAAAACACAAAGCTGAAAAATAAGACAAAGCACAGCCTGGCTTTGTATCATCAAGAGTCCCATGCTGGTTTATTTCCAGCCAATATCAAAGTTCTCCAGGCAACACTCACACTCTAGAGATGGTCCACCTGGAATAAACAGCCTATCTCCTCATTGAGAAGCTGCCACAGGCCTAGAAAACAATCAACCACAAGGGAGCGAAATAAAATGATGAGAAAAGGGTAGGGATCATAGCACTAATAGAAACAGTGAACCAAGACAGAGCAGAGGAGTGTGGAGCATCATCACCCCTTTGAAAGGAACCCGAAGGGAGAGGGCTAGCAACTTCCAAGGGAACAACCTCTGTTTGGATGCTCAGCACAGGCTCAGACTTGAGGTAGGTCCCTGACACAAAGCAACTACATTTCAAGCTGCTTTGCTCTAATCAGGCAGTTAGCCATCTTTCTTGGTAGAAAGAAGAAGCTGAGGAGTGGCAAAAAGGACTAATACAGAGAAAATGGAAACAGAAACGAAACAGCTGTAAGACTGTGATTTGCTGTGCTACAAAAAGTACACACTCTTGTTTCCTGCCTCCCATGAAAGAGACAAATGTCCAGGGAATTAAAGAATTTCATCATAATAGTGCACAGGTCTTGACTGAGGAGTTACAACGTCAGAATTTGCCTAAAGAGTGATGAGTGGAAAACTGATCTGAATAGAAATATTTCAGTATATTTAAGAATTAAGATTCATTAAAGGAAATTCCTCCTTCACTTTCTCATTCCATTGTCTCCAATGTCATTGTATTTTTGTCATGAGAGGACTTGTTTCTGAGGGTCTTTTTCCACAGGGCCTCTCTTTCTTTCCTAATGTGGTCTTTTCTCATCAATCACTCCCAGCCTCTCCTCTCTGTCCTCTAAATGTCTTGCTCCAACCAATTGGCTTCACCCTTCCTGAGCAGCGGCTGCCTCGGCTCACGCTGCGTTCACACCTTTCCCCATCTCCTGCAGCCTGCGCAGCTATGCCCTGCCGCTCCGATCACTCAAATACTTCACACGCACAGCAGTCGTCTTTCTGCGGAGCGACACCCAACTGCATCATGCAGAACCGTGAAATCCAGGAATTGAACATGCTATTCCGCAAGAGGGAGATTAGAAGAGGACTGGATGTTCGTTCAAAACAGGACTGGTCACAGTAATGTACCATTCAAACAAGGACAGGTGATGGCAGGGCTGCGTGCACCAAACATATTGTCATGGCGATTGGAGGCCCCGCTTGTTAAAAGTCCTACTACTCAATTTAAAGAACAGTTGAGTAGCTTTCTTCGTCTCTGACGGAGTCTGCTGCTTGTCTGCCAGCTGTCATACTGTCCCTATCTGAGGGAGCTCATAAAATAGACTTCTGATGAGCTCTCTTTGCCTTTATAACGAGACAGATTATACAAAGCTGAAGATACTTTCAGACATGTTCTCAAGGAAAAAATAAATCCAATACTCCAGAGAGAAGCTTCACCTTAAAACTGAAGCTACATAAATGGTGCATACCTTTCCCTCAAAACTATGTAGTGCAGTTCTACAGCAGAGTTCATTGTGGTCTTTACCAGTTGATTTTGCCCCTGTAATTATGAGAGGGGTGTATGTATTTTACTTAAGAGAAGAAAAAGCATTAAACCTTTTCCCCTGTCTGTAGTACATAAATGCTTTACGCATAACATATACCCCTTGTGGAGTGGGAACGGTTTGTGAGTCCTCAGTATCTCAGAGTCTCATCACCAAAATACACAACCCATGTGTCTTTAAAAGCTATGAAATACATCAATTGTTTGTGATTTTTACCAAAACCAGTGGAGGGATGAAACTATTAAATTATATGCTACTCAGTAGCTATGGTGGAGCAACTATACCTATTTTTTAACACCTCCACACTTGGATCATACTCAAGGGGAAAAAAGTATATTGCAATATTAGCAAGGACAAATTTCATCAGTCTAAAAACCTACACAAACAATAGCACTCACTTCAGCTACATCTCACATAAAGGGGAAACTCATCAAAAAGTTGGTCGCAGACTTGCAGAGTGCTCCATGCAAACGACAAGATGCACCTACAAAGTTATTGAGGTCTACAGAGGAAGACCACATCAAATCATGCATCCATACATTCCTCCAAACAACCCCACAGGCAAAGCTGCATTAACTCACCTCAGGCAAATCATGAAGACCACAACCCCACATCAGGAGAAGGGGAATAAGAATATCTTCTGCTGCCTCTTTCAAGTGTGTCGACTGGTCCATGTCAATCAGAGAACAAAAAACAGAGCAAGGGGGTCTTCTATCAAATCACTGTTCAAACAAGGTTAAAGTTAGAAATGAAGAAAATAGCAAGAAAATTACTCTGTTACAATTATTTATGACCATGCTGAGAAGAAAAGCAGACTGTCAGTGCTATTTGCACTATTATATCATTGCCTAAAGACTATCTATTGTATTCTTACAGTCAGGAACCCAGAAAGCTCCTTTCCCAGTCATGTGCCTTGTTCTTTGGGTAAAGAAGTAATACTTGCCCAAGAAAACTTATTTCTGTATTCAACAGGAGAGGCAGAATATTACCCCCAAAACAGTTAGTCTGTTGAAGTGCTCTTGAAAGAAGCAGGCATTTGAAGTCACTAACTCTTCAAAAATGCACTAGACCCAGGCATCTGATCTCCTGGGTGGATGCTATCACAGCAATGCCACTGTGTAAAACTAAGGCAGCATGCAAAGCCTCAACGCTTTTTAGACAGGTTTACCAGAGTCCCCGTGGCACAGAGCACAGCACTGCTGGCAAATGTGAAGAGCAGGTACGTGGGGGAAGCTGGCCACAAAACTCCTACGTTTTTAGCTCATGACCAGATTTAGGTGAGAGACAGATGCTGAGGTGCAGCTGTCAGTATGGCAGAAGCTCTGGGAGTGTGCAGAGAAGCTTCGTCATTGGAGCTGCATTTGAGTTTTCAGATTCCCAGGTCAGGGCACAGGCCCAGAGTGCCTTCCAACCACGGAAACACACTGGCAAACAGCTGCAAAAAGTGATTTATCTGGACAATCAGGGAAATGTATCCTAAGGTTATGATGTCAAATTTGGATGCAGCACTGGAGAACTTTACACAAGAAAACCTAATTGACTACAATTTTTCAGGGGCAGAATAGAACAGAAAGGACTTTTTTCTAGTCTTAGGACCAAAAGTCCTCTTGCGGACTTGGGTTCTTGTCATTTAGTTATCTCGTCCCATATAAAAACTTCCTTCATCCCTTCCAGTACCTCGGAGAGGATCCACAGACAGATCGCATGTCAAAGATTACCTTGCACTTGCTCACCCAAGCCCTCCTGGCTGGATGGTGCAGACAGGCAGACAGCTGGATCTTCACTTTCTAAAAAGAAGCAGTAGGTGTTTAATAGCTGACAGACCATTTTCTGGGGCTCAATTCTTTGCGTTGCTCTACTATTTTGTACTTTGAAGCTTTTTGTAGACCTAAATGAAAAGGAAAGTAAATGAAACTGCTGTAGTCCCACTTCTAAATGCTGGAAAGGGGCAACGTTCAGCAATCCAACTGAGTAGGAAAAGCTAGCAGAGGGTCCACAGTCCTGCCAGATAATAGTTGAAGCTCCTGCTTTGATTTTTGAACACTTGATGGGTTGGGCTGAAGCTATCTGAAAAGTGGCCTGTGACATGGGCCAATCTTAGGAATGTTGACTGACAGCCATGGCTTAGCAAAAGTTTAGATGACCTTCAAGGGTTTTGAGGATAATCCTCGCCAGATGAGATTGGGAATAATACACTTTGTAGCCCTGAACTTTTTTCTTGTCACACCAGTTACTTGCTGTCGCCACAGGGCAGCCAGTGGAGGGTTGGTTTTCTGAACCCCCAGGGGACCTTATGTCCCTCATGGCCTATGTTGTTTCACCACTTGCTCTTGAAAGTCTTGTAGGAGGCAGCAGGACTCCACAGAGAACCAAAATGAATGCAGCAGTGAGTGAAACGGGGAAGGGAGAGGGGAAAGAAATGTCAGATAAGACACAGTGCTACTGTATTTTTGACCAAGAGTAAAGGAACTTAGTACAGCCCATAATGACAGCAATTTCTTCTTTTGGCCCCAGCTTGCACTTTTTTATTTCTTTCTCCTTTTTCTTTCTCTTCAAATATCTTCTCAATTTTTCTCCCCTTAACAGTATATCTGCCTCTATTGCTGTGACTGCAGGTTGCATCTATACTCAAAATACCTTGAATCAGTGAACTTGCAGTAGCTCAAAGTAAAAAGCAAGCTAAGGAGATGGGTAAATATTTGGGCAGTTACACAGCTGCTGCTAGCTGGCCTCATTAGTTTAAGGCTATCTTAGGTCTCCTTGCACTCCTATCCTGCACTGTCACTATAACTGCATCTCATAGTAATTGGCATCCATGTTTGGGTTTTAGTTTTCTATTAGTATTTCCAAAGGCCTTACGATGGAGGGCTAAAACCTGTTGGAGAAAGCCCTGTGCAATGGATAGTGCTGATATTCCCTGTAAACCACTGGTCTGTAGATGCAAGAGGGTCAAATGAATAAGGGAAGTTCAGTTATATATATATATATATATGATCCATAAAGGTAAGTGGTTATATCCCAGTTCCATGTAAGGCGATAACTGTCCTGCCACACACTTTCCCTCCAGATAACTTGGTCTCACATAAAGAAAAAGCATATGCGTGGGGCAAACAGGAGCCAGAGCTTGCTCCGAGACACAATCAAGAAGCAGCCATCATACCTTTTGTTCTCCAAATCAAGTTTTAGAAGACTATTCATAATCAGTTTATTCACATAAGTGTCCATTTCCTCAGACTCCAGTCATCTGTGGTACAATTAAATGCACGAAATAAGAGATTTATCCCTGGACTATGCTAAATTACTGTCTACTGGAAAGGAAAGTTGTTTTGAAGAAATTCTCGATAAAGGCAAAGCTGTTGATCTACATAAGCAGAAAGACATATCATGCCAAGTTTTATTTATGTATGTTTTTGTTTTTTCACTGTTTTGTCAAGTACCCTGCAGCACAGTTCAGTGATAGCGGGTAGTGTTTGAACGAGTGGGTAAAGGATGTCAAACTGAGTGTACAAGAATGAAAGCATTGGCCTTGACTATGGAAGGTCTGGTTGATTTAAAAGCTAATTCAATGATACAAGCCTTCACTCAGCTGGTTTGCTGAAAGTATGCAAGCAGACTTTTTTTCTCTTCTTCGTTTTTCCTTCCTGTCTTTTGAACGTGTGTTGCAGGCCCCAGGCATCTGTTCACAGGCTTTCTTTTTCTTACCATGGAGAAAAAGCTTCTCACCTGCCTGAAAGATGGAGTTAGGACACCACATCATTCTAATTAGTTGTGAAAGAGTTTTCTTGCTTCCCTTTGGTTCTGGGCATGCCTTTTTCTGTGTCTCTCATGTCTCCTAAACCTCCCTCAGCTACATAACCTCAGGACACTCACAGCCTGGTACAGCAAGTTGTGGGATGCTCAGCGTTTGCCTCTGATCAGTGCTGGTCCCCTGTGAGCCGACTGCTGTGCTGCGGGGAGGATGAGGTGGGCGTCAGGCAGGGACGGGAACTCTGGCTGCTCAAGGATGGAGCCTATCACCTCCTCAGTAGCCTCGTTTCCAGCCCACTGGCCTGCAGAATGACAGTCTGGAGGTCACTTACTGGTCTGGATCTCCAGCTGGACTCGTCGTGACACCTAGTCGGAAGCTGGAGCTGTCTCATCCTGTTATAAGTGGATCAGTCTTCTGGCTTGTCTGGGCAATGGAGGAGTTCGGTAACATTTTCATGTATGTTCCGACACTGTATGTACTTATTTATCTTGTCACAACTAAAGTGACTTAGTCACATAAGAAGAAAGGAAAAGAATAAATCCTTCAGATCCTGCAGGATAAAAATGGCCTCCTTGAATCAATCTTCATCTGACAGTAGTGTAATTATGGATTATTTACCAAGATCCAGTCTCCTACTCAGAGCACAAAAATTGCCAAGGTGCCTGGCGCTAGTAAATTAGATAACACACAGGGTGATTTGTCATTATTACAGATCATTAGTTCTTTTCATGTTTAAACTTGCCCTTTCCAAAGATAGACTTTTTTTTGGATGTCTGGAAGATACAATATGCTTCAATCATGACTCAACTGGTATGTTAATCATTGCACTGGATTGATTCTGGCCTCGTCCAGAAAACAGCATTAAAAGCTTTGTAAAGTGAGAGCAAAGAAAGCAAGCCACAAATGGACAAATAAGACATTGCCAATAGAGAGACTGTAAGGTCAGGAACTTTATCAGCTGCCACAATGTGAAAGTTACTGCACTTTCACCTATTCCTGTGATCAACACTGTCCCCATCCTCTGTTCTCCAGCTCAGAAAAGACATCTTTTAATGAGAGATATATGAAACTCCTGGAGGTCTGACAGAACTCTCTGAACTGGACCACTTGGAAGGCGTGGCATCCTAAGATCCTTTTCCTTGCAGGTGGGAAAGTGTTACTGTGCTGCCCTCTAATGCTCACAGCCTTGCATTCACTCACGGATGGGGAGGTTTAAGGTTAGTGCCGCTGAATAGGCAAAACACCGCTTTTTTTGTCTGCTCTTATCACATAAAATTGGAAAAACAAGGCTTTATGCTAAATTCAGTGTCCCTTTTCCTATGCAAGCACACTTGTTATTACGCAGTGAAAGCATGAATTACTGAGCGCTTTGGGGCTGTAATCCAATTTGTGGGTATTTCATTTAAAGTGTGCCATGAGTGAATTGTCCCACAGTGATGTATTGATAGGCGCTAGGCTGATACTGTCACTGAGAGGTAAAATAAGGCAACTCAGCACAACTGGAAAAAATAGGGGAACTTTTCTTGAACAAAGTCATGATAGACGTGTTAGGTTCCTGTTCCTTTAAATTTTAGAGCGTATAAAAATGATGCTCCCTGGTCTATTATATCTTGCAGAACCATTTCACAGGATCACTTAATCTTTTTCAGGAGCTTCCCTACCCTGAGTTTCTTATTGTTCTCCTTCTGCATCACCTAAAACCCTGTCAAAACTTAAAACCGCTATCCTAATCCAAGATTGACCGTCTGAGCTTTGTGCTTTCATACATCCTGTTTTGCACTTAAATAGATGCCAGCAGATCCCCCTCCTCTTCTTCCCTGCAAAGAGGTGCACAAGGGGGGGGCGGGGGTGTGGAGGAACAGGAGCTCCAGTTTAAGGCTCAGCAGCATTCAGCCCTCTTCTAGCATCAGATCTTGACCTTGGAGTCTGAGAGCTACGGCAGCGGCAGCAGCCACACAATTACTACCAGGGTGGGGGCTGAAGGAGGATGAAGAGGAGGGAAGAGAGGGATGCAAACGAAGAAACGTGTCCACAGAAACCCAGTGAGGACCAGGATCTAAACTAGCTTATCAAGCTGCATAAATATTAATCGTATCATTTAAGCCGACATTCTGCCCCATCTGCAGAGTTTCACTGTAAGAGGTTTCTCTAATAGGGCATGATGTCTCCAAGTGCCTTTTATTAATAATTAAAACGTTGTATCTTGAATTACCACGCGGTTCATGGAAGATAACGCTGTGTCGGCAGTGTCAGGCAGCAGAGATCCTCGTGCGTAATGCCGAGGTGAAGGGGTTAGGTATGCAGCCTACTGCCTTTCTCTTCATTATTTACATTTCAGTGCTTCCTAAAAGCCATGAGACCATGCCCTTCTTCTGCTAGGCTCCTGCTCCACACCTCTTTTCCCCATCTGCAAAATGACAATGCTTTCATTTGCCAAGCGCTTTGAGGCCTACCAATGAAAAGCATCGTGTATGAGCTGGCCCAAAAAAAGGACTTGTGTGCCCAAGATCTTGTTTGTTAAAATGTACCAGTGGGGTTATTAAATGCTAGTACCAACAAATCTTGCCTTGGCTGTGTCCTTAGGCTGTCATGGGCAAGCTCTCTCCAGGCACATAGTAAGACATTGTTCCGGAAAAAGAAAATACAAGTTAAGGAAAGAAAATACACGTTTAGGAATTCCTTTCTGCTGAGGAGGGATGGGAGACAAATGCAGCACAGTGATTCAGCAGCGCTTCAGCTGGGAGTGCTGCAGGGCACTAACAATGCTCAAGTGGTGATGGTGGAGGAGTGTCAGTGCTATGGACTGGTCAGAAAGGTGGAAAGGTAAAGCACCGACTCATCGTACAGCTTGTAGCACACGGGAATGCATCTGTGACCAGCAACAATGCTCCTTCAGGGATCTTAGCCATAGGGAGTGGGAGAAGAGTAGTAGTTAAGAGAGAAGCCACAATCAACGAACACACAAAATATTTTAATTGTGAGTTTGTTGGGGTTTTTTTTTCCTTTGGAGATGAATTTACATCTGGCAACAGGCATAAAAGTCTGTATAAAGGCAGGCCCATGGCTACTGGTCTGCCACGATGATAGTGCAGGGCATGAAGTAGAATCATAGAATCATAGAATGGTTTAGAGTTGGAAAGGGCCTTGAAGATCATCAAGTTCCAACCCCTCTGCCATAGACAGGGACACTTCCCACTAGACCAGGTTGCCCAAGGCCACGTCCAGCATGGCCTTGACTACCTCCAGGGTTGGGGCCTCAACAACCTCTCTGGGCAATGTGTTCCAGTGCCTCACCACCCTCAAAGTCAAAAATTTCTTCCTAATGTTTAATCTAAACCTGCCCTCTTCCACTTTAAAGCCATCCCGCCTCGTCCTATCACTACATGCCCTAGTAAAAAGTCCTTCCCCAGCTCTCCTGTAGGCCCCCTTCAGGTGCTGGAAGGCTGCAATAAGATCTCCCTGGAGCCTTCTCTTCTCCAGGTTGAACAGCCCCAACTCCTTCAGCCTCTCCTCATAGGAGAGGTGCTCCAGCCCTCGGATCATCCTCATGGCTCTCCTCTGGACACGCTCCAGCAGGTCCATGTCCTTCTTACGTTGGGGACTCCAGAGCTGGATGCAGTACTCCAGGTGGGGTCTCACGAGAATGGAGTAGAAATGTAGAAAAAAAAAAAGTAGAAATGGCACAGACAGGACTGAGCCCACACAGTGCAAAACAGACCCTGGCACAAAGATGTCTGAGGAAATGATGATCTAAGCATTATGGTTAACATGGTGTAATCCACCCTGTATCAAGATTATGTTTAGCTCTGGGTGTGGTGAAGCTGGAGCAACCAAGACCCTGCTGGGGTGTGTCATTAGAGTGCATCCAAGCTTGGAGTGACCTTTTTCTGGCCAACTGGGATGTCCCTGGATCACCCTCTGCTCTGCTTTTGATCCAAAATGAGCAGAGCAGCTGAATTCATGAGCCCCCGCAACTGGGTCCCTACTTAGAGGTCACTGTGTTTACATCAGCGCAAGCAGGTCTTACATATAGTTGTGTTTGAAATTCCTTGTGTCAGAAATCTCTTTTTGTGTGTAAAAGGGTTTCAGAACTGGGCTCACATAATTTGCAAAACAATGTCTTCCACATTTTTAATTACTGTACAGATTTACTTTGCATGTGTGGGGGGGGTATCACTGATGGGAGTCGAAGTTGCCAACGCAGCTTTCAGTGAGCTACCAGATTTTTCCAGACATGGAAAGCTACTTGTTCTCATCTGCTCTAACCATAGGACTACATTAATTCTAAAAGTAACCTGGATGCCAGATTTATTAGTCAACAAATCTGGAAGAAGAAAAAGAAATCCCTGAGAAACAGATGCTGACGAGATTGTTCAGAAAAAGGTTTATTTAGCTTTAAAGAGCAGACAGTGCAACAAGGCAGTCACATGAATGAAGATGAAACTTCTTATTTCATTTTTGGTAACTATTTTAGCACCCATTACCTTCTTCACTTTCCTTTTGTGCTCCTTTTGTCATTGTTTTCTGATTCCGTGTTCTCAGGATAGCTGGTTCACAGGAAGCTGTTAATCTTTTGGCTAGGTGTTGTAATTGTTTGAAAACAAATTAGATAGCTAAACTGAGGGACAAGAGAATTAAGAGACATGTCTGAGGTCACACGATAGGTTAATGGCTAATCACAGTTTGAATCCAGGAACTTCTAGTTATTAGACTTTTGCTGCAATCGACTGTGTTGTATCCTGCAACTCTGGAGTGCTATAATATCACTTCAAAATTGATGCAAGGGTTGCATGGGTGAAAATTAAAAATATAGTCAAGAGAAAAAAATTGAGTTATTGGGAATCACTAACAAGCATCCAGCACTGATCACTTCTTAAACAAACAGACTGGACTCTGCTGACATATATTTGATACCCTCAGAACAATTAATCAACTCTTACAAGTGGCAAGTGTCAGTAATAATATCTTACCTGTAGATCACTGAATACCCAGTGAAGACTGTGCTTGTGATAAAATCTGTCTTCCTTTTGTTTCCTTTGTGGAATACGCTGGCACTTACTGCTCTGCTGGGAATGTTATGTGGGAGAAATTCTGGAAGAAGGCAGAGTACTGCTCTCCTTCACCTGTCCCCTTCCAATTAAACCTCCATGGATTTATGTCTTAATAAAACGGCAGTCATACTTTCTTTTTTCAATTCCTCTTTGCTGTTAAAAACCACTACTCCAGACATAATAGGTATTGTCTGCAATTGCTTAAATTGGGCATAAACATTTATTGCCTCCCTTGCTAACAAATGCAACCTTGCTGTTCATAGGAATGAGGAAAATTCCACTCAAGGTCAAGTGACCTGATGTTTTCAGGCAGCCTCATTACCCGCATTAACACTGTAGAAGATGAGGCAGAACATCTGGTAGTGCCATAAAAATGATAGAAATATATGTATATTTGCTTTAGCTCTTCATGCCAACATCGAGCCTGTGCTCCCGTTTTGGACCAATGTTCTGAAGAAATGCTGAAGTTTCAGTGTTAAAGGTTTAGCTCAAAAGATTTCTTGGTCTCTGCAATTCCCTATGTCCGAAAAAAAAAATCATGGTGATACTGAAATTGGCATCTCTTGCTGCTTGCCAGCACTATCGGATTTCAGGCAGAGGTGGCTTAGCCAATCTGATGTGCATTTTGTCCCGTGCATCTGACACCTGGGAGGTAGCTGTTTATTGGAGAGATATCAGCATTCCTCTGTCATCAAGTCTATCAACGAAGTTTGCTCACCACAACAAAAACGAGTTACAAAACTGGAAGAAGAGAGGATGCTTGGCAGCATGACAATTTCTGTGCTCCTCTGTTGCTGCCCTCTGATGAGTTTCTGCCCCAGTGGCACTGCAGTGTGCCTCTCAGACTCTTTGAAGGGCATGGAAGGGCAGCAGCATCTCACCAATCCCTGCAGGGGGAACCCCCGTAGCTCATTCGAAGTGCAAGAGTGAAATTTACTCAGCTCCTTGGGTTTTTGCCTGACTCCAACCCTGATAAGAATAGTTCTGGGTCTATTTTGCGTCAGTGGGTTATGATCACACACTGACAGCTGAAAGACATTGCTTTCTGGCTTTGCATTCCTCCTGAAGTCTGACACATCTGAGGTGTGGAAGGAGGGAAGTGCAAGATCTGGCTCTCCAGCTCCTTGTCATATGGAAACGCTGCTGTTCAGAGTATCTTTAGTACAGAAATTAGAGGAGCTTCCCCTCCCTTCGAGGCAGGGGAGCACTGCTTAAGAGTGGTGCTGGGCTGAAAAGCTGCCTGAAATACATGTACAGTATGGTCCATCTACACAGTATGACTGCTTTATATCCCATTAGCACTCCTGTTCATTTCAGTACAGTGCAAATGTCTCTATTCAGCATTCAGGAACTCCTGCTGCAGGTGCTACAATCGTCAAAAGCTGGACCTTTTGTGATCAAAAGATCCCGGAAACCCAGCCACTCCCAGAAACTCCAGAATTAAGGTACTGAAAACAGAAGGCTATCTGCTGTGGTGCATGCTGTGTCGGTCTGGACCTGTGATGTAGAAAGTAGCCAGGAAAATAGGGAAGAGCCTGGTGGAGAAGTGTCAGACTCCTCCATGAAACTGGTCCTCTCCCGCTCCCACTCATTCCTGCCTGATCTGCATGTTTTCAGCTTAAGTATAGAAGGGACAGCAAGGTCATCCTCCAGTGAAAACATTTCAGCCTCAGTCATGCTACTGCTGCGGCCAGGGATAATAAACACAAGCTCTACACAGTTCTGGTGACCGGTTGGAAACCTCTGCAGACAACAGAGCATAGGAACAACACAGTGATTTACAGTGGGCAATGCTGCCCTTTCCAAGGTGGCCTTAGTAGAGTTCCATGCAGAGATGTGAAACCAAGATAATCTAAACCCACCACCTCACTCCATACTCTGTCTTGCCTTAGCACACTTCCTTGCCTTTATTTTAAAGTGCTTGCAATCCAGAGTAATTTAAAACCTCATCAGTGCTCACTAGAGGGTTGGGGTTTAGAACCTCAGTCAATTAAGTCCATGTAGATGAGTAATAGGAGTAAAACTCACAGTTTTCAGTGCAGAAAAAGAAAGAAAAAAGAAAAAAAAAAGATTCTATAGCCTAGCTATTCAAAAGCAATTATATTTTTAGTTACACGGAGAGACATTTCCAGACTTCTAATTGCTCCAAATCTATCTGCTAAAGAGTCATTACATTCCATTTTAACCCCTCTCTGACACCAGGAACCAATGCCATAATTGAACTGTGTCACCAGTGATCTCAGTTCACAATGATTAGTAGAGTTGTTCTTTTTCATATTTGCTCTAACATTACTGCTCATTGCCTACAGGCATGGGGCCAGATTTGCTGCCAGCATATGTGGGTACAACACCACCGAGATCAGTGCTGTTGTGTCCAATTAGGCCTGTGATGAGGCTGGCCCCATGTGCTATGAGCCTTCATTAACCAATATATTCCCATTACAGACTGTGTTCTGTTCACCCAACTACATTCTCTTAAACACGCGGCAACGCAGTATAATAAAACTCAGTAACATCGTGCTTTTGAATTCTCCCCAATTTTTTTATGTCATAACCCCATTTTGGGACAATTTCATATCCACACACGTGATTCTAATTTCACGTGCAGATGATAAAGAAACAATACTTTTAAATAATTTGGGCTGCAGTGTGCTCCTAGTATTGTGATACCTTGTTGATATTACTGTGTCTATATAAAATACCCTGGGATCATCTCCTTCCTCTCCACAGACCTTATTTGAAGAATCAAAGAAACTAAATCAGAATAATCATATTAAACATGTCAATAAGCTTACATGCAGTTTACATATCAAATTAAACTATAGATTTTGTTGTACTTATAAAAAAGAAATGTTAAATGTCAAGGATATTGTTAAATGCAGGCCTAGAAAGTAATATTTAACCATACACAGTATGATAGTTATTGGCAACCGATAATGTGAGTCCTATAGCAATCCTTTAATTAAGATTCTACCCACATTTCTGCTTTAAACCCTGCCATAAAAATATGCTCCATACTATAATTTGGAATACAGATCTTAGCACAGCAGTGATTTTTTTTGTTTTGTTTTTAATTCCAAAAAATCATTCAGCCATTTTATAGCAGAGAAAGATAAAGATTAAGCTGGAAGTTTCCAAGCCCTCAGTTATGATCTTACACAACTCATCTGAGCCCAAGATTAATGCTCGCAAATGCAATAACTCAATCTCATTCCCATGGCATTAGACAGCTTAGAGCCCAGCATTTAGTCAGTGGGTACTGGAAGAGTTTGCTTGTGCCGGTGTCTGTCAAACCAGTTGACTCATGCCCTGCCTCACCACTCTGAGCACGGGTTGACCAGGCAGATGTCATTATTTATGGCCTAACTCTGCCCGTGCTCCCCCTTGACGGAGCGTACACCGTTTCGCTGCGTTAGCACATGCCGCAAAGCTCTTGTCAGTACAACTTACTGGCCGGAGCATGACCACGCGACTAACCTTTGCAGGGCCAGAGCTGGCTCGTATCTCATTAGTGCAGGGGACAGGAGGAGGGTGGTTTGCTACCATCTACATATGACTGCGTAGACAGCGCCCATGGAGAAACTGCTTTCTGGGCCAGACTGTGGCCCGTGACCTGTTGGAAGAGTTACGCTGAGACGAGCAACCCCATTTCCATTTTTGCCTACCTCATATTGCAACCAGGCTCCCTAGGGACAGAAAACTGAGCTTGTATCTGGGCCAAGATCCTGGTTAACTAGGTCACCAGCGTGACTGTGCCACCTGCAGTCAGCTCAGCTCCCCCGGGGAAGAGCAAATGCCATGTGGTGGCAGCCGCAGTGTCGCACACGCTTGGAACACCGCTGCCAGAGGAGACAGCGCTGCTCTCCCCCTGACTCCGGCAGCGGGCGGCTGAACGGCTCTTTCTGCGAAGAGAGCATCAGTGCGAGTGAAGGCACACAGTGGTACAGAGTGGGGAACCGATCCTGGGTAAAGTTAACTCAGAGCAGGGTGGGGGGGAAGAGAGAGAAAGAGAGAAACCAGTTAGTTTTAACCTGCTTGGGTTCCCAATCTTATTGCCCTCCAGCCACGTGAACGAATGCTCACAGCATCATCCACAAGCGCAACCGGGGAGTAAGCAGAGCGCGGGAGCTGTGGGGAGCGCAGGGGAACTTGTAACAGCCCCACTGGCTGATGGCAATTTAAGGTGTAGGGGGAACTATGGCACGGCGGTTTAGTGAGGTCGAGCATCACTCCCTAATCCACCGTGTCTGTTTTGAGAACCCAGGTTTTGACTCAGTCTATGATCGATACATAACAGCTTTTGTAATTTTGAGGAAATAGCAGCATTAGAAATTACTAACTTCCTGAACCTTTGGACTAGCTCAACATGTACTTACATGCTTCTTTCTCTGAAGCTTAATAAGAGCTTTTACGTCATTATTACACAACTTCATCTAAATTTACGTCAGATTTATTATTGTATCACTACCAAATCAATAATATGATCTATTTTCAGTGTTCACTTAGCATAATAAAACCTGAAAAAATAACTAAAAACACAATGACAAAAATTCCCCAGGCACAAATAGACTGTAAAGACTCCGTACTCCCAGCTCCTTTCACTTTAGGTCAGCATTAGCCTGAGCTTTTCTAAGGCGCTCAGCACCGCTTTAGCTTAGCTCCCCAAGCCCAGAACCCACCCGCATAAACAGCCCTGACCTTTTCATGGCAACTGGAGGGCGGCTGTGTGACACGCTCCTGCCAGCGCTCCTCTACAGCATTCCACAGGCCTGATTTTTCCCCCCACTTTCCTCATTCACCCCAAAGGTAGCTTCACTTCAGTAGTACCAAATGCATCCAGATGATACAGGAGGCACGACACCGGTATAAATGCCAGTTATTCTTATTAGCTGTCGGAGAACAATCATTATCATTACGTTTCCAAAATTAGGTTCCACATTAGTGTCTTCCTGTGGGGCCTTTTATATTAAACCATAGAGGTTTAATCTACAACTACAGTTTTTCCTGCTTCTGTGGGATTATTTTGTCGCCTTAATGTTCCTCTAATAGATGGTATTTTGAGCACGTGAAGTGATGCGTGTGTATTGTAAACCAATTAGGTTTTATTTAAAAAAAAAAAAGTGATAGGCAATGGAAAAATATCATGAAGCACTGAGAAATGTTTGGATTTCTTGATAGTTCCTGCCTTCAGAAGCAGTGCTGTTTAGCCAATCTGCTAAACCATTGGAACAGTTTTATTTTTAGATTATGTGGCTCCTGTGCTAACATTTTTCCTGCTCTGTAGAACTAATTACCATCCCATACACTATTGTACATACCTTCAGCTTAAATCAAAAGTTAGATTTATTCAGTGATTCTTTCTAAAGGAACAGGAGACAAAGAGATGCATGCCCTCAGACTAATTTTATCCTGTGGAAAATTTCATTTTACCTACCTTCATATTTTAAAGAGTTATTTTCCATTTTGACTGTGTTTTATTAATAGGCCACTGGAAGCTTATAAACACTTCAAGGCTTTTAAGACTGTGTTTTTGTGAAAATGATTAATTATGCAGTGTTATGGATTATGATGCCCTCTTTTCCATGGTTTCCGGACTTCTTGCTTGTTGTCATGTAGCTCCAACAGTTTGATGAACACAAGAATATTTTTTCCCGGTTTGTTCTAAAAGAAAGTGTGATTCTTTATAAAGGACATATTGCAAATTGAAAATCTGCCACTCACACAGTCAGGTTGTCCTGTGGTGCATATCATATACAACTGCTCGACGCTTTTTTAAAGACTAGTTTAGTACTTGTGCAAAACCCCAGACTATCAGCTGCAGAGATTGACAAGCTTAAAGCCAGCAGGGATAGTGGCAATCATTGAGACTGATTTCCCACACAATACAGACCATATACGTTCCCTCACTAATTCTTCCAAAGGAGAGAATTTTTCTTCCTGGAGCACGAGATTTATTTTATCTATGAGACAGCAAAAAGACAGTGTCACCTTCTACCGTGTTGCCTCATTTTTTGCTGAAACAATGTCTGAATAGTTTCTTTACAAAAGTAATTCTTAAATTCTTTATGGATCGTGCGAACTGGAGCCGAGTAAATCTTGAAACAGGCATCTCTACTGGAGAGTATCAATTTCAATTCTTAATTAATACAGACAGTATGTGCCAGCACTCCTAACATAGACATACCTTTTCTACTGTCTTCCTAAGAATATCACAGTGAGTGACTTTATTCCCAGGAATATTAGTGCTTTTCTTAATACACAGACACTTGGAGAAATTGCACTTTTGACTTAATTGCAAATTCCCACAGCAGAAACCTGATCTAACAGGCCTACTTTACTCTGCCTGGAGGA
This sequence comes from Anarhynchus alexandrinus, assembly GCA_008711295.1. Taxonomy (NCBI): domain Eukaryota; kingdom Metazoa; phylum Chordata; class Aves; order Charadriiformes; family Charadriidae; genus Anarhynchus; species Anarhynchus alexandrinus. The sequence continues at coordinate 4,279,627 of VUYV01000021.1, forward strand.
CACCCCCACATTGCAATGAAACAGTTTGTCAAATGCAGGCAGGGAACCACTGATATGCCAGGAACTGTGCACCGATGTTGTCCGTCTGTAGGGCGGTCTGATGGCCAAGTGCATTCAGGAGCCCTGGGGCTGCTTCACTGATGAGGCACCGATAGAAAGATACGTTGGTCATGAAGAATCACAATCTGACCTGGCCTGTCCATCCACATAGAGAACCATGGCAGGGAGGAAGAGAAATCTTTTGTTCCTTCAAAGGTTTTTCTTGTTACAGGAAACCGGCAATCTATATCTTGTGCAGGAAACAGACAGGCATGGGTACCCATTCCTCTCGTCCCTAATATAGTAGCAAGCCCAACTGAGCTTGCACAGCCAAGAAAATAGATGAGCCTAGAAGGCAAAAATGACCTATCTCCTCTCAAGTCTGGAAGTGGGGGTGGAAGGGGTTGCTGTGACCTACAGCCTGGCGTGCACTTTGCACGCAGAGCTCGACAGCCACATGAGGTCTTTCCTCCAGGGACACTAGGAGATGCAGTTCTTATCTGCCATGCATAGTTAACATGGAAACAAACAATATACTTAGTTTCATGGCTAAGATGTAGCATCTATGCCTACCATCATGTCTCTGTTAGGATCTGACATACCAATTCATAATCAGGCTTTGACTTTTCTTTGTGCTTTTCCACCCTTATTCTTGGAGTGGTTTGGGCACGTTGCTGAACACTACCGTTCATGAAACTCAGGGAACAGTATCAACCCCATATTTCGGAAGGGAGAGGCAAAGTATGCTGGCCAAAGGAGTGTGGACATGTGTCATCTTTTACCTACACCTAAGCTGACAGAAGGAACTACTGCAGCTTACCCAGTGCCCAGGGCTAATCACCACTCTCCCAGCAGAAGCTACTGCTCCTCCAGGCTGCCTCTGCTGCTCATGGCAAAGCTCCCCAACCCATTTCAGCCTAAACAAGCCAGCCTGGCTTAAGAGGGCGGTGAGTAAATCTCTGCTAACCCAGCTGGATTCAAGTACGTTCCCGAAGGCAGCTCAGGAAGGGTTGCCCCTGGCAAGGACGGGTAGCTAGGAGGCAGGATCGGGCCGGTAACCTTTTCAGCTGGCACCGCTGCAGCTGGAAAAAGGATGTGTGCTCACACAGTGACTTGCCCAGGGTCAGACTGTGGCGTAAACAGACTTACAGTTGCTTTAGTTAATAAGCAGAAGATAAGCACGGGGAAGGCAGGAAAAAGTTCACAGCAGAATTTCTACAGTGCGGTAAAAAGAGAAGATATAAGGAAAGCCAAGGGGAATAACAGCTTTCTTTGTTAGAATAAAGTCCCTTATTCAATATTAGAAGAAAGCACCTTTTCTGTGATTCTTCACTTTTTGCAACAAAGTCTTTACACAAACAACTCCTAGTTTTATGAGGCAGCAACAAAACAATCCTTCTCCAAAACTGTCAGACAGTGATAATTAAAGCTGCTATTGAGGAGACTGGATTTGAACCACCGCTTGACAGGGAGAGAGCATTATGCAGTACCCTGCACTCCCTCTGCATCCTACAGCCTTTCCATTGCAATGAACTCACTGAAAATGAAAGTTAAATCACATCAGACAAACACATAATGAGCTTGTGCTGCAATGTTTAATAAGTTAATCAAGTATGTTAATGATACATATTTACAAGAAAGGAATTTGACTTGAAATGAAGTCAGGAAACAACAAAGGCTAGTAATAAGAACAGCTTTGCATTGACAAAGTCCAGATGAATATGAGATAATTTGGGCATCAAAAAGAGAACAGAGAAACTGGTAATAGATGAAGCTATGAAGAAGAGCTGAATTTCACAGCATATCCAATTACAAAAGTCATTACTGATGGGAATAGCAAAACAACTTGTCTATACAGGATATGAGTAGAATTCAGTGGATTAAATTGTCTAAATCTGTACCACAATTCATATTTATTTTTAAAAGTGTCTTGATACTGTGGAAATTGTATCTAAATCCCAAAGTCTTAGAACATCTGGAATATCTCAGGTTTTTGGTTGGTTCATTAGAAACTGAGGTAGTTGTGAAGTTAGGGTTTCATATTTTATTTCCCCTCTACAACATAAAGCATGTTTGGAGTTGCTCAGGTTAAGGTTTCTGTTTTTCTGGTAAATTCTCATGTCTTCAAAAATGAAATGACTGGAGTAGAATCATTCCACTGTAAAAGCTTCAGTTTTAGATAAGAAAAGGCACCCTCTCTTGATCTCCTCAAAACTGTGAGACACTTTTAGATGGCTGAAAATGAAGGAAGACCAAAGTGCCTCCCAACTGGGACTTAGCTACATGACTTTCATTAAAGAGATTTTGTAATGAATAGAAAACCCACTTTCTTTCTATTTTCTTTCCTTCAGAGATGAAAATTATTGGTCCTCTTTGTGTTTAGAGTTTAGAGTTCCTAATTTCCAAAGGCGAGGGGAAAAGAACCAGTAAGCTGGATTGCAATACTACATAAATGTGAAAAAAAATGTGGTTTTTTTTTTCAGTGACATCGGTGTTCTGGGCAGAAGGGTGAACCTGGAGGTGCTGCAAGGCACAGAGACCTCCCTTGTTATTGCCCTGCTGTGCTGCACTCCTACCCCTTCGACTGTTGTTGATTCAAGGTGGCACGTTCACAGGGTGCAGTGTCACTCCATGTGAGGACGCCAGCTGGGATCGGAAAGCTGTATGGCTACATCAGTCCAGAGCATCTATTTGTCTGCATTTGGCGACGTATTGATGCAGGAATATTGCTTCCAGTTCTGGTGCTAGCTTGAACTAAGCCTGAATTAAATGTATCTGAGCTCAGACCTAGACCTATTATACTGTGTAACCCATTTATTTGGGTGCATTATGTTCATCTTCTCCCCATGCCCAAATCCTTCATAGTCCCTCAGCAATGTGTAATGTCTATTACTGTTTAATGTCTATTTGGCTGACTCTGGTTGCACTGTCTTTGTTCACAGACATGCCCCCTAGGGCCAGCTGGAACTGGGCTTTAAATGTTTTTTTAAAGAATCTGCACTCTCTCTCTTTAAAATCTTTTGTCTTCCTAAATTTTCTCAGATCGAGTCTCAATGGTAATAATTCAAACTCAGAATTCAGTAGTTCTCAACCATTTTGAATTTTTACATATACGTATATCTTCTTACAGAAATACACGCTTTTTAATTTAGTAACCTGGCTTTGTTTTGCAGCATTTGTTGTCCATAAATATCCATTGAGCATCTTATATGAGTAATTCCCAGAATGTGGGCTGTTCTCAAGCACCATGCTCTCCGTTACTTGAGCTTTGCAACTTGTTAACTGTATGACAGAGCCTGTTTCTCCTCCCTCATCGGAGGGCAGCAATGTTGCAGTCTCAACAGTGAAGAGTAAAAGAGCTCTTCTGATACCCTACATTATTTATGCTCAAGTCCCCAACAGTCTGAAGGACTGATCTGTTTTTCAAGGTTAACACTTTTTTAAAAAGTGTGAGCACTAACTAATAGATTAGTTCTGAAATTCAACTTTACCTGTATTAGGGGCTGCACTAACAGCTACCAGCCCTTCATCAGAAGGCTAAACATCTAACTGAAGGACAAAAGACAGTGTGACAGTGCTTGAATGGTTAATAGTGCTTTTCTCTAGTAAACTTCAGAACCCAGGTGTTAAAACCACTTGGAGCTCTAAATGATGACTCTTGTTAACTCATCATGTCTCATCGTCAGTGGCTTTCAAACGACAGCTTCATAAAATCCCACCTAAGACCAGCAGCCAGCAGGGTAGATCATCTGATGTCTCTGAAAGGTTTTGGCTAGGCTGCTTTTGATGGCCAGAATTCAGCGTGCCTCAGACCCTGGCAGAGAGGGAGACTGCAAGCGACTCTCTGCATAAAGGAGCAGAGGGTTTCCTAGTGCTGCTTCTCTCTTCCTTTGTTTCTTTCCCGTTCTCATCTCAAGGGCTACTTTCACTTGGTCTTTCTGACAGCTGCACTTTTGCCTCCCAGTTCCTCTCTCATCAGTTGTTCTGCTTTTTAGAGTAAAACACATAGACTAGGTGGCAAGGAGACATTTTGTGGACTTCAGTGAACATCTTTTTGCTTCAGGGTTAACCTTGTTGCACACTGAGGTTTTCCTGTACTGTCCTTGGCTCCTTTTTTTTTTTTTTTACTTTCCCTACACTGAAAAGCTCAGCCTCAAAGTGCATTTTTCTCTCAGCTCTTGCAGCAGGAAAAAAGCAGCTGTGCCATAGCGTTATTTTTTAAATTTCTTCCAATTGTTGGAGAGACTATTTCTTTGCCTGGCTGTCTGTGTCTAGCTAGGAAATAACTGAAAATAATAATAAAGCAGTTTAACACGTTGAATATCTGTGCGAGGCATGCACTTCATCTCGGGTCTTTTCTCCTCTGCGTATGCTCCTGTTTAGCCCCTGTTATTGTTCACTCAGCATTTTATAATGACAGGCGTATAAACATTATAGAACCGTGCAGCTGGAGCACGCCTGAATGCAAATTACCTCACACAGGAAATTGTGTAATGCACTCAGTACCTGAAAATAAAGATCCAGATAATGAAAATGGAGATAGTTCTCTGGATGTGAGTGGAATTACGCTAATTTACAGCAGCTAAGGATTTGCCTATGCATATGCCTCAACAAGCAGGTGATAAACAGCTTGTCCTGTTCATAATTGACATCTTTCTTGGCACCGTTCTTCCCACTCCCCCTAAAATTAGATGTAAATTGCCCCCCCTTCCTCAGGACTGAAATGTTGGGGCTTGGGAGGTTTGAATTTGACATGGTTTAGGTATAAAATGCTTTTAAGAGCACAGATGTTTCAATCTAACACAAAGGTTACATGTCTTGCGGGAGAGAAAGCTCTACAGTCCTGTCCCTTGCCTTGAACTGATATGTCCTCCAGATAAAATGCCAGAGAGTTCAGGAGGTAAGGAGCATGGCTAGAAAATTGTAATGAAGGGAAAACAGGCTCTTTGGCAAGCAGTTGATGTGGTGTAGCCACCAGAGAAAGCAAGTCAATTGAGCTATGATGACAGAAATTGAGTCCTTCTCAGTAATTCCTTTCTCTGCCTGTCCTTCACAAAATTTAAAAGGGCTTATTACGTCCCCTGGACAACTAATAAAAACAGACCTAAAATTAATTTTACAGCATCCTTTCACAGAGCAAATGAGTTTTGCACTAAAGACCCCAAAACCAGTTTCTGTTTTGGATGTGGCAAATGGAAGTAACAAATACCGTGGAAAGAATAGGTTGGGCTAAAGCTCCTGTACAGACTTTTTGCTTATACTGAGTATGTGCTTTGGTTTAATTACTGCTTTATGAAGAACTCCACTTGCCTCACATGCCATACAAGCCCTAAGGAGGCATTTGTAGTGTTTTTTGCCCTTCAATTTCCCTCACGGAAAACGTTGATCCATCTGCCTGAAGACCTATTGAGGTTCTGAATCAATGTGAGGAAGGAATGGCGAATACCCATGTCTTACAGCTTGAGTGGCTATTTACACCTCAACAGAAGCAGGCTAAATCAAAATGACACTTTTTTATACTTTGTGTTATGCAAATTGTTCCACAAGGGGTAATACCAACACAGAATGAGGTCCAGAGACCCACAGGAAAAGACTTGCACAGTAATTAAATGCGAGCTGAGTGAAAGGCTGCTGGTAATTCATAGGGCGAAGGGCTAAATGTCTTCATTTTGCAGCATGTGGAGGAACGCTCAGGAACAAGGCAGTCACTTAGAGCAAAACACAGCCCTCACATAAACCTTTAAAGACATTGCACAGGCACTTGCATGAAAGAACTGTATGATAGCAGAAGATATCATTCTACTACCACACACAAAAATTCTCACACATTTAATATCATATGAGCGGAGATGTCTCCAATTGATAGACATGAATTCTTCTGTACTGGTTTGCCCAGAGCATTATCACCCTTGGCTTACTGTGACAGCAATAAAAAGCACGTTGTACACAAACTAACACACACAGCAAGGTCCACTGCATGTTGCGAAGCATGATATCTGTCAGCATAACACCCCCCCATGCATGTCCCCACTCTTATTTTATTTTCATTATTTTTGTCAAAAAACATGAATTCATCCACAGTCTAAGAGGCAGTTTGCATGTAAAGAAAACAGAATTAAGAAGCCGCATGATACTACAGACAACCAGTATCCAAGTAATACATTACCTATCCCAAAATGTAGTAGAAGACTAATTAGAAAAATACTTAAAATAGTGCACTTCAAAACTTAATCGTCAGCACTGTCTAAGTAATATTCAGCCATGGCATCCCTCAATTTGACCTGAAAAATAACTGCCGGAAGGTTCAGCTGGATTTGTCTCTTCATTATTCAACACCATGGCTATTCCTTCCCCAAACAGACTGGAGATAAAAGTGGGCTAGAGAAAAAATGGAAAAGCCTATGCAATTGTGCTCTTGAATGTCTGTCTGGGTTTCTTGGTAACGTGACATCAGTGGTGTGAAAATGTTGGGTTTATATTCCTTCAGTGGTCATCAAGCAAAAAGTGCAGAAAGGTCAGGGTAACACAAAGCTAATACTGGTTCTATTGTTATTTTTGTCCTTATTAGCTCCCTAACAGGAAGAACCTGCTACCTCGGCCTCAATGAAGAGCAAGAGAGGAGCAGGGCAACTTTCTGAGCTTGTGCTCCCTGACACATTCATCATTTTGGCTTATTTCAGAAGACTCCTTTAATTATACTCCACTAGACACCAAGACACTTCAGCTGGCTTTTGGGTTGAGCTGTGTATTATATTACACTGTATTGTAGTGTATTAAAAAGTGCATCTATTTCAAGCTCTATGGAGGTCAGCAGAGGAAGACGTTATTAAAAAGATTTGAAGAATGGTATGAAAAACATGGCATGTTTCAGGGTTCTGCTGCGGTCCTGAATCCTTTAACATTTACGCACAAATTGGGTGTGATAAACAAGAACAGTCATATGGCTACGATGAGGGGGCTATCACTGGCATAGGCAGCAAGACCCATTGCAAGATCAAAGCTAATGTCCCTCCATCCATGGGGAACTTTGAGGAATGCGAAGTCAGAAATTTGAATATGGGATTTTTCTCCTGGGTGCCATCAAATTCCTGTTCTGTTTCACTTGATTGAATGGGATCTGCATCAGGGACTTCCTATATTTCTGCCTAATCAGGTGAAAACACAGTGAAAGATGTGACCAGCCATCTGCAGGGAACAATTTCTGGGCAACAGATAGGAGCACACATTTGCCTTGCTATAAACTGATTCAGCCTGGGCTTCATCACCCATCCTGAGGCCCTGCTCCAGAATTCACTGTGATGGATTATATATGCCATTACCAGAAAAAATCTGAGAACATGTCTCTGTGGGCAACATTTATCAGCACAAATACAAATATCCTTTGTTACAATGGATCTCGTGCCTGGTCCAGGCTAGAAGTGAGGGTGATTGCTGCAACATCTTGTTTTTTCAGATGCTTTCATAGGGGGAATGTAGAGAAGTTTGGGAATGAAAATTTTATTGGCTTTTTTTTTATTATTTTTTAGTTGGAAAGGGAGGCATGGGCCAGTGAAAATAGATGTCCCATGAGACCAGGTATGAAATGAGCCCAACTCAATCAGTCACAGCATGGTTGTTCCAGATGGTGGAAAGAACGGGAGGAAAGGATCTACCACCCACTGTGGAGGAATATAGGAGGAGAAAAGAGAGGAAAGAAGTCCAATAGGTACAAAGAATAGGCTGAATTTGAAGGGAAGGAGGTCTGACTGTGACTTAGCTGGGTAAGAGAAAAGGGTTTTGATTGACCAGAAGATTAAGTCATGTGCGGAAGTTCTCAAGCAGCAGCTTTCCACATAAAGGGTAGGTTTCGTTCTCTCCTCTTCTTTGTGCTGGGGATACAGGTGACTCCTCTGTCAGCTTGTGAAATAATATTGCAGGACAGCACACAATGTGACTGAACAAAACTTTCAAGACATGGGCCCAACAGTAAATAGCTACTTTTTTACCTTGTATGTGTCCTCTTTGCCATCAGCAGAGCTTATGATGTGGCATCTGTGACCAATTTCCACGAAAGAAGACTCTACAGTCATCTCTTTTTGTTTTAAGTCTCTGCAGTAGGACTGGAAGATGTAGCGACTTATAGAATCCCAGCAGTGAGTTTATGAATGATGCATGAAACAAAATCTCTCTCTGCCTGACGCACAAAGGGAATATCAGACAGGGTTGCGAGACCACTGCTGGGCTGGGCTGCTTGATGTAATATTCAGCTCAGACACAGCCAGGAAAGTCCACCAAGCACACTAGTTTCAAAGTAAATGTGTAAAAACACAATGAGGAAAAAAAAAAAAACAACCAAAAAACAGGGATAATGATATTAAGTTGTTTGGCATAGTGGATTTTTTTCTCTCTTCCTCTCTCTCCCTTACTACCATTCCCTTTCCCAAAGCAGAACTACCATTCCCTTACCCTTCACAGATTGGGTAAGAGTAAAGAGCGTTTTCATCATTTCTTAAGTACATTCTTTAGAAACATATCATAGTGAAATATGCCTACTACATTTCCAAAGGAGGTCTTTCACTTAAAAACAGTGATCTGTGACCTTTTTAATAACGAAACCTCTTCCCATATTGCCCAAACTAGTAGAGGGATCTAAGAAACACTGGAAGTTATTTCTGCTGTGTGAAAAGAAACCCCAGTCCATTCTGCTTTTTCAGATGAAAGACCAAGAAGCACTGGCTATGTAAGGACTCCGCCCATATGTGCATATATCTAAAAGGTAGGGGTTTATTTCTTAAATGACCACCAAATATGATCGAAAGCCTGGTGAAGTTCAAAAGGCATCTTTCAATTTCAAGATGTTCTGCCTGAAGATTTTATTTACACTATTTTATACATCACTTGGAGTTCTAAATTTTAAGTCACAGAAACTGTATCTGCAAAATATAGCACAAGAGATGGAAACTACACTAGAAAATAACTTCTTTTCTGCTATATATTTCAGCATAGGCAATTATTAGTTACCAAAACCTGTTACTGGTTAACAGGCATTTGTAATAGCCTTTAACTGAATTGCTTGTGCTAATGGAGAGATGCATATGAGAATCAATACTCCTGGCAGTCCCAGCACAGATGACAAATCAGCAGGCAGCGTAAGTCATCTTCCTACTCTCATGAAAAAGCCAAACATGGAAATGTATTTTCTTGTTGCTGATGCACCATCAAAAATTCCACATCAATGTAATCTGAAAAGAATCCTTTTGTTCCCTGCTTCCTACATCTCCACACTGACAATCTTCAAAATGTAAGTGCTAAGATTGACTATCTTCTCCAGTATTCCGTTAAGATGTAGGGCTGCAAGAACTTTTATCTTTTATTAGATTTACAAAACAACTAGAGAAAAAAAGTAAGCACAGACTTTGGAGTTCTTATACGAGGTCTGGTAAGAAGCATCACATCAAAAAGAAAGCTAAAAACAAGTTAGATATATTTGTTCATAGCTTAATCTAATTTTGCTAATTGATTCAATCACTTGAGAGGAAAGCACTGACAGAGATGTGACACACATTAGCAGGGAGAGACTTGACAGATCTTATGGAACAGACACAAAAAAAACCCCATTCATGTCCATGAAAACAGGGTCAGATGGCAAATTGTAATGGCACATAATGGAATATCTTCATTATCCCCCTTTTTAGCATCCAGAGGAGTTACAGATTTTAATTCTAGACTTCTTATTTGAAGGGATTTGTAGGTCTCCCTTGAGGCTTGCAACTGAGAAGTCAGAGGTGCTTTGTGAAAAATACTGGAGCTGAAGATTTCTACCCTTTATTGATTATGTGCAAAAGTTCTTGTTTCTGCACACTGATTATTCCGTTTCAAAATGACAGTACTGTCTGCATAGGATATCACTTTTCAAGAAGAGTGTGTGTAAAATCAAAGTATTTTGATGGGTCTATTTATGGGGACATTCTAGATGTTTACATTACATCATCCTGGAAGATTTGGATCCATTTATTAAGTATTAGCACGTGGAAACTTTTCATGAGTTTGTTGAGGATGGTGTTGTGTGAGAAGCAGAAATGAAGATTCTGGAAAGTGGTATTTACATGCATTATTTCTAAGGTCTTAATCCATAATCTCTTTCAATCCCTGGAGATGCAGCAAGTACACAGAGACTCTGCAACCCATTTTGCAGAAACTGAGAGAGTACTGTTCAAGCCATACTTGCGGACACTCTTCCACCAGTCTTTTAACAATACACTTATGTACTTAAGAAGTGAGACTGAGGAACTCAAAGTAGCCACTCAGATACATGGATCAGTTATATCAGTCACAAATGTTTATAGAGAGGAAAACATGGGAAAAGCCTGTGTTATCTCAGAAGATGAGGAGGACTTCAAAGCCAGCCTTGAAGGTTTGGCCTTTTAAGGGGGCCTAAGATGGGGAGGTGGGGAGTGAATGGTTCCCTTTAGATCTGTCAGAAAAAAAAATCCAGTATCAGTGTTGTTTAGGGTGTACACCCAAGCCTAACGACTATCTGCAGTCCATTCCGTCCTATTCTACTCTGTAGCTTCCACAGTTGTGGCATCAAGTGTCAGAGGGTGCATCTCTGCCTGTTCTGTCAGCATCAGTTTATGGACCTGTGGTCCATGAATTACTCACTCCTTTTTGAACCCATTGAAAATACCTGCCTCTACAACCTCTATAGCAACAAATTCCAGAAGGTCATTATTGCTGTATAAAAAGCACTTCCTTTTATCTGTCTTAATCCCATCCCCTACTAACATTCCATGAGTGCTCCTTGGTTCAAATATTGCAAGTTTGGTTAGTAACAGTTCTGCATTCATCTTCCCCCACAGCCTCTGTGATTTTGTAAACCTTCATTTATCCATTCATCATCCCCCTGTCCCATTTCTGCTGTACGGCACAGAATACAATGAGTGTATCTAACAGTGGTCAGGTAGAGCTATGGCTGGAAAGAAATTGTAATGGCAGATAAAACCACTGCATTCCTTGCTTTCATATGTCAGTGCACAATTATATTTGAAGGTCGGCCCTTCAGTGGGGGCTGGGCACCTAGTTGGTTTTTTTGAAGTTTTTCCAGGGAACAGCTTCTCATTCCTCTGTCTGTGGAATGTCTGTCATATTTGAAGCACTGAAGCAACGCAGTTTTAATTCAGAGGTGTGAGTGCAGTCCAAAAGGCAATCTGAAGGCAGGAAACCTCAGGGCAGCTCCTATATCATAAAGTTCACAGGGTGCCACTCCAAGCCTGCTGTTACTTGCATGGAGGAGTAAGAAAAAAAACAAAGCTAGATACTACACAGCACACAAGTCCAGGGGCCAAAACCAGTCCCTGGGTATTCAACATATTCCCCTGGAGTGAAGAGAGCTGCTACCTTTAGCAACACAGCATCTGACCCAAGATCGCAAACTAGGCAGCTGCTTCCAACTGGTGTTGTCAGTGGCCAGGAGAGAAGAAGGGAGAAGGTGGTGCATAGGAGCACATGCTGAGATGAAGACAAAACCGGTGAGAACAATTAACCTCTGATGTACAATATAACATATTATGGTCATCTCCAGCTTAATTGACTATAGTGGCTGCATCAGGAATATGCTCTAACATGCGTATAAGTCTTGCAAGGTTCATTTGCAAAATGCCACGTATTTGCATTGTCTGGGAGCAATTTGCATTTCAGTTCCCCAGTCGTTTTCAGATAGGTGAATGTTAATGAAGCTCCCCAGGTAACAAAACATTAAGACGATTTAAAGTGTGAAAAAAAACCACCAAAACCCTTGACACACATTAAAGTTCAGGTCATCTGATAGTTTAAAGGAGGATGCGATTCTCATCAGGCCTCAGGAAAACTTTACTCATGAGACATTCCAGAGGTTGGCACAGGCCAGCACATAGTATGCTGTCTCAGAGTCTGGAGACCCACGTCCTCTTTCTAGATGCATCAATTGCTTCACCTTTTTGGGCAGACTGTCTTGCCATTTATCCTGGGGACAGGGAGGAAGGCTGTACACAAACATATCCTGCACCTCAGCACACACAAGCTCTACAAAGCACCTTGCTGACAGACACAGAACATATTTTAGCAAGCAGGGAAGAATGGGTGGTTTGGTGCAAGTACATAGGATCTGGCAGAATATAGGTAATATCTGATTAGGTCTGTCTGCAGATTCCTCATCCCTAAAATGGAGCCATGTGCACTTCACGCCCTTGCAATACGGTTTCAGATCATGAGGGTAAAAGCACTACAAAATGTTTGGAATTGCTTGAATTCTCCATCTTAATAGGGTGAGCTGCCATCTGCTTCTCTGCCCATGCTTATGGGCTCTTGCTCCATACTTTAGCACCCATTCATGTGAGAGGAATGTTTGTGTGACAGGCAGCTCGGGCTCTATTGTATAGGTCTTTGCAAACATTTCAGCGTGTTTTCCCAGGCGTTTTTAAATCTGCCTCCAAACACACCAGTTTGCCTGTGTGGTTTTGTTTTGTTTTTTTCTCTCAAGGAAAAAAATCTCACATCTTAATGAGACACTAACTTAATATTTTGCAAATGCAGAGATACGCACGCACAGGTGTAATATTTTATATAAATTTATATACATATATACGCATGTATAAAAGTGCAATGACAGAGAGATGGGATGAATATCAACTTTGGAATTAAACCCTGCTGTAACTCTGAATCCAGAGAGAGATTTGACGGGCAATTAAATGTTATTTTTGCTGACAAAACTGCCTTGGGAAGTTTCTCTGCGCTGCCCTGACCCAGCTGCTGCCCCTCCGCAGCAGTTTGCTGTCTCCTTGACGGAGGCGCTGCAATCGTTTGAGGAACACTCTGTGTCTCAGACCCTTGATACAGTCCAGGGCAAAAAGAAAACCTCCAGATAAAAAGGCTTTTGTCCTTCTTTTTGTTTGTTTGATTGCTTTTTAACGCAGATCTCCCTAATCTGGAGAATCACGAAATGATCCCACGAGCAGTTGTGCTGGCACTTCTATAGGAGTGTGGGAGCACTCATAAAGGACTGAAGGGCAGTGGAGGAAGGGCAGCTCATTTCACCACCGAGGAACACATACCATGTAACTAATCCTAACAGCTCTCTACAACAATGAACCAGAACTTCAAGTCTTCTAAATTATTTACTGTACTTGATTCCTGTATTTCACTCTCTAAATATTCTAGGTGTGGGTGTATTTTTTAAAAAATGCTTCTTTTTTTTTTTTCACTGAGGCATACTGACAAGAGACTATTCATTTCTTCCAAAATAGAGTGTCAGACAGTGAAATGCGGCTTTAAGCTAAAAGAATTTTTTTTTTATGTAACATCTTTCTTGTCAGTGGAATAAACAACCAGCATGTATTTCCAGCTGGTGCTCAATTCTTCCTCATATCTGAGTCAGCCCTTGTACATTATTATATGAGTGCTATTGTTGCTGTTTAAAGTATGCAGATCGTTGGGTATTTGTTTGCTCAGTGAAGCAATTTTTTCCCTTGGGATAAATAAGTGTGGGTATTTTATTTATGGAAAGCTCAATACTGAACAAGCTCATACCAGTCCAGCGAAGAATGTAAGTGTGTGCTTAACTTCAGGAGTATAATTTCTGCTGCACTCATCAGGGACACTATTTACCTGCTGAGAGCAAAGCATGCGTCTTGCTGGATTATAGCCAGTGTGTTCAGAACCTCCCAAAACTGAGCTCATAACTAATTGAAGTTACTACATGTGCTTCAGGAGGAGTTAGCCACCTAAATACCATTGGAGATCTGGTCTTAATTCCTCCTTGGAATCCCACTAATCCCTTTTTTTCAGCCATGTTTTACAGCAGTCCATACACAGCTGCATGCTATTTATGCTTCCAAAAACATCCTTTTAACAGGTTTAAATCGGTTTCCTTTTCACCTTATGGTGTCTCTGCATTTTTCTATTATGGAAGCAAACAAGTGCTTCTGTCCGACCTTCTCTGTTCTACTCAGTATTGGATATATTTCTGCTATGTCATAATTTATTTGTTTCTCTCTAAAGCATTCACCTTTATAATCACTATGCACACAGTAGACATCTTGCTATTCCTCTGATATTTTTTCTTGTCCTTCTCTGGACCTATTCGCTTTCTAGCGTTACCCTTTCTGAAGTGCTTTCAATAGAATTGTAAACAGTATTGAAGGTGAAGGTACACTCTCAGTTTACATTACGATACATTCTTAGTAGCATTCTTCTTCTTTCTTAACACAGACTGTTGTTTATTTAACTTGAATCTTAGCTTCCATCAACAGGTGGTTTTCATCAAGGAGACTATGGTGAAGCCTTCTTTTTTCTGCAGGCACATCCACTTAGAACCGATAGGTCTGTAGGCATGTCAGTATTTTGCTGTCAGTTTGCTTCCCTTCGAATTATTTGACTACCAACATTTTGTCTTGAGTTTAAATGTCTCTTTCTGAGGCCCTTCCCAACCCGAAGGTTCAAACTTAGAGAAGCACTTGTCCACACACCAAATCATGCCTGAGTTGCCATCTAATTTATCCTTCCTTCACCTGTTTCCCAGTATAGCTTAGGTCATTCTCCACACCCACATCTGGCTGAAGTCACAGTCACATTGAAAATATAGGTAGGTAACTCCCCTTCCCCTTCCATCCCCTACACAATACATATAGATAAGCAAGAAAACAAACAGAAGTCCTACAGATACAGATCTCCACATCCCCAGGATGCAACTTCTTGTTGCTTGCAGCAGCAAGTTCCACTACCTAGGAGTAAGGAGCTCCCTTGTCCAGACATGTAGTACGGTCTATGTTCCTAAAACAGTTCTTTCCTTTTTTTTTCCATAACGATACTATTTTGTACTGTTTGCAAGCTTTGCTGTATCTTCCTTCACTTCTTTACACAAACATTGATGAATATACTGGACCCTTCCTGTCAAAGGGTTTTTTAATTTATTTTGCAAGTCAACCCCTCCCCAGGCTGAAAACAAACTGCTTACTATAGCCAATGCTGCTGACAACTTAGCAGTTTCTAATTAATTACATGACCCTTCTTTTTCATCCCACAACTGCATAGCTGTCTTTATGGTCTCCCAAGGGACATTGTCAGGAAATCTACAGCAGGTGGGAAAGCTCATGTGTCACCTCCTACAAATGAAGGCTGAGAGACTACTTACCCAAGCTCAAGCACAGATAAGTACCCTAAAATTAGCTGGGCATTTGGTGGAAGCAGCTGTATGTAGCAATGCACTGCAAGATGCAGAAACAGATGGCACAGCAGAAAATGCGGGTGTTGTGTTTGCTGTCCAACTGGAGGCCTCTCTGCTTCCTTCCTCTAACACCTCTGCAGGGTTTACTGTAGATAAAATGGGGTTCCCTTTCTGCCCCCCTTCCTGCCCCTTCTGCAGTCAGCTTTTCTGGAACTTCCCTCCATTCATAGTTGGTCATTCCTACTGCTTCTTTCCCGGTTTTGACTTCTTTCTACTAGAGCTTTCTTCTTTCACCTGTACTTGTACATTTTTCACTCATGACCATGACACTTGCTTTACATGGAGACAACAAACACAAAATTATGGTCCCTATGGGGTTTTGACATTCGTGAGGGAGGCAAGTGTACATATTAGCATTTAGGTCAAAGCAGTCATTGGAAAAAATTTAAACATTTACATCAAGGATATGCATGGATGTATATTCTGCCACAAAAAATGCCAGAACATGTAGGGAAAAGGTCTTTTATTTTTTTACAGAAGAGAACCAGCAGTTCCATAGGAGACCAGTAAAGTTTTGGCAAAGTTCTGTCAAAGTTTCAAATTACTTCTTTCAAAATCAAGGAATTTTTTTTTTCAGTTTAGTTGACTGTTAGGGCAATTCACCTCAAAGAGATTTCCTCAGCACAGATCCCTAAGCTCTTTCAGGCACAGATAGCTCTAGACCTGGGACACCCACTGACTTTCTGCAGCAGTGGTGTTACACAGCGCTTCTTGGGGGAAGGGAGGAAATGAAAAGCAGACAATTTGGCTAATTAAAAATACAAATTTAAAAGCAGATTAAGTGGGAGTATTTAATGCGTCTCAAGATGTAAGGGGGTGTAGTGTACATGGAGGTAAGTGCTCTGTGGCTTCCAGGACACGTGGGAACAGATTGTTGTTTCAAATGCCCCAGGGTAGCTGAGCGATCCCCCAGGACATACCAGCACAACCTGCAGGGAGACCAGTGCTATGTGGGTGTTTCAGCCAAAGGCCTAGCACAACTCCACAAAAAACAAAGACACCCATCCCTTCCAAAGAGCTCATGGTCTTCTCTCAGAAGGACAGAGACCAGCCCTCTCTTCAGGAAGCCCACCAGCAGTGCCACAGCTTAATCTTCCTCTGGGCCTCCTGTGTCTCCACCTTACTGCTGTACACCTTCCTCTGCTGGTCTTCACAGCTTGTCCTTCCATATGAATCTTTTCCTGCCTTCCCAAAGAGTCCCTCTGTGGCATGGTTTTGTAAAGCCCCTCTGGCCTCTTGCCTTCCTTTGCCGGTGCTGATGATACAGCTGTCCTCATCTGCTGGCTACACTCTCCTTCCACAGGAGCTGCTTCAGAGCTCCTTTATCTACCCTCTTCCCTTTGAAGTCTTCCACTCTGTGAAGGGCAAACGTTACTGGGTCCACCCATGGGGGACCCATGCTGTTGCAGACACTCAGAAACGGTATGGCAGGAAAGTCAGTGAGCAGCAAAGGGCAGCAGAAGAGCATTACTCAAACGTCTCCACCTCCTGCTCTGCCCATCGCCTCACCGGGGGAAAGAGAAGGTTGAGAAGAGAAAGTTGAGACTGGGGAAGGGTTTTTTACCTATGTGGTTGTAAGTGCTCATATTCTTTTTTTCTCTGTGATGGTAAGTTTTTGTTTATTGGCAATGAATTATGTAAAACTCCTCCACTTGAGACCGCTTTGCCCAGGACACCCTCACAATTCACTCTGTCCATGGGACCTCCAGTTTACAAATGTGAGCGTAGATAGGCAAAGACAGGGGATGCACTCTTATCCTCTGTGCCCTAGCTTTCCCTAACTACTTTTAACCTATAATAGCTACTGATGTAAGCCCTGTGCACTTGTAAACTAGATGACAAACTGAACAGTACTTATGTTCTCATACTCCTGACAAACACAAGCCACAAAATCCCCAGGCATTCACCAGCCTGCTGAAAATTGTTGTGACCTTCAGTCTGACATGGGATAGAGTGGCTGGGGGCAGAAAGTAGTTGCTGATCTGTGATTGCTTTTGAGGCAGTGAATCATAGTCATGTTATCCCAGGACAACAGGGTTGCATATCTTCCAAATCACTGAAAATTTCAATTTCAGTCCATGAGTGGCATTGTATGAGCTGGTTTGATAAGAGCTTCTACCTGTCTTTCATCTACTGGAAATAACTGAACTGCAACCTTTAGGCCCATTGCAGTCTTCCTTTACGGTTGCTACAATCTTTCCTCATCAATTAAATTCTGGAAATGAGATTTACATTGCATTCCAGGATCTTCAACATACGAATGTCATGTATGAGACTGTAATCCAGCATGGACGTTAGGGACCGCAGCAGTGAGGTGCTGTGAAAAACAACTCTGGCAAAGTTTGGGGCATCAATTTAAAAGTGTTTTCTTTCTGTTTAATTTTAGAGAAAAATTGAGGACTGTTGCTTCACAGGAAGTGTTAAGGGTGACACTGTTTGCTAATGTTTCAGCATGTATAAAGCAAAAATTTACATCTTTCCCAACTTCTGCCAGAGTACACAATGAACGGAGAAGAAATATACTTAAATTTATAAGTGTAGACGTACCTTAAGGAATTGGATATCAAGGTATAAATGCTTTCTGTTCCTTAGGAAGAAATATTGTTGCAATCACAGGATGTAGGAACTAGCAGTTCTTCTGAAGCTTAAAAGAAACTCGCTTTTTGGCTATAAAATATGTATTATTCATTTTGCCCAGGTTAACTTTATTTTTCTTTTAAAGGAGCTTTGACACTTCAAACAGGCTTTCGTGAATTTAGTGTAAATCTTTGCAATATTAACCAGGTGACAAGCTGGCTGCAGAAAATGAGAATTATGACCTGTGGAATAGCCCATTTAAACAGAAGCATGAGGAGTTAGGGTTCAGCCTACCTGCAAGCACTAAACAAGGTACTCAGACATCTTACCACTGCCTATTTACAGACATTGCTCCATCCCAGCGTCACAGTACTTCTTGAGTAGGTGTTAAAATATTTTCTATATAAATTTATTTCTTTCTTTTTTCCATCTCTTTCCTAAGAAATTAGATTTAAAATAAGTAGTACTAAGTAAAGGTTTCCTGAGGATAGTTATTTAAATACAAAATTGAATTAGGTCTGGCCATGTTCTAACCCACTTTGTGTTTGTCTTTCACATGCCCCTAAGCAAGTAAATTTTGCTAACAAAAGTGCTCAAGAAAAGTTTTTAAATTCACAGTAGAGCCGGTGTATTTTAGGACATTTAGTGTTGTTTACGCAGGAGGTGTCTGACCTTCCAAAATCCTTTCACACATCTTTAGCGCAGAGACCAGGCAATGATTCAGGAAATGTTTTGGCCACACCTTCTGATAATTAGGAGTGCAGATGCAGCCATATTACCAGAGTGGTAATATGTTCATTGCAAAGTTAATTTGGGGAATTAGCGTCAGGAAGGATGAGCAGAAAAAGCAGCCAGGTTGAAAAGCCAGATCATGTCACTGTCTCCACTGGTGATGTGCTTGTATTATTGTGTCTGGATCATGTATCACTGTTTCTTAAGGCTGCAGAAAGCGGAGCTGCTCCAGCTGATTCCTTCTCAGTGAAATACTGGAGAACCCGTCTGTCTTTTTGGACAAGTTACTGGAAGATAATCAGCTCTTTAGCGGTTTAGAGTCGGCACTGTAGATGTTTTCCAATAAGGGCACTCTAGGTGCACCAACAGTATAGTCACAGGGTGGGAAAATACCATGGACACTGATGAATTCAGTTGCTGCTCTTCCTTTGTAGTAATAAAACTGTACATCTCTCAGATAAAACACATCTTGTTTTCCTGCCATAACACGGATCTCTCTGCCTTCCCCCCGAAATAGCAAGATGGAGCCACTCAGAAATTTTACGTGGGTGAGTATGACTGGATTGGTGTGGAGGTATCTGTGAAACAACACAAGGAGAAACACACATCCACTTTTTTTTTTTTCAATAGAAACACTGTCCTGAGAAAAATCAGGAGCTTGAAACTGAATGTTGACTGAAACCCACTTTGAGCTGTGAGCAAATACATTGTTTAATTCTTTCCACATTAAGGGCTACAAGAGTAGAAAGTGATTACCTCAAAGATAACAAGCTTTGCCATCCATTTTTACTCCTAACATAGAGCTCTGAGGCCCACAAACTTTGGCAAACAGCAGAGGTCAAAAGGGTCTCTTCATATACCAGTTGCAAAGAGAATGTAAATGAGTATAGGCAAAGGATGTCAGATTTCAAACGATGAGACTAATAACAGTGAATGGTTGAAATTATCCACCCAAGCAGCTAAGACTAGAAGGACATCTAGGGAAATACTGAACAAGCCAGACAGAATATTTCAGTGCACATCAGCACAAGAGAAAAAAAAAAAGACTCCAGTGGGGAAAAGCTGAAAAGCTGAACTCACACTGTGCAGGAGAATGGGATTAACATAATTTCATTCACCTTTGAACTTTCAGAGAGTGAAAAAAATGAATGTTCCAATCAAAATATTAGAAGATTGTTGCACCCATTTGAAAACTTTGCATTTGGTCACCATGTGTTGCCAACAGTTGGCAAAAGAAGTCAAGGCATCTGATTGCTTTGTAACAGCCTTTCAAATATCTTTCATATTGATGTTGGAACATCCTGCAGAAGGAATAACTTCTAATGGAATTGCAGATGGCTTTAAAAGTGAGGTGGGTAAGGCAGTGATAGCACAAACTAGAGCAGCTATAATCTGCATGAAGTGCGTGGAGGCGCACCAGGCAAAGAAAAAATCTATGCATGGCACAAGAACAAATGCAAAGGCTGACATAAGATTGCACAGTAAGCTCTGTTTAAAAAGAAATTGTGTGATAGCAGATCAAGGAAACAAATGCGTTCTTGTATTCAAGAAAGAGAATGAGCTTAGGCAAAAGTCCCTAACAAATCTCAGAGCTGTGAGCAGCTAACAAAATCCTCATAGATGACAGCTTTGAAGAAAAATAGGTTTACAGGAAAGGCACTGGGCTGAGCCTCAGGAGGTTGGTGTCCCCATTGCTATACTGCTGCACATGGTCTCTGGGACTCTGGAGGGGAAAAAGATTCAGTAAAGCTTTCCTTTATAAAGTGAAGATAATATTTCCCTTCCCTGACATCCTTTGCCTTATCTATTTATGAGGCAAGAACATCTTTGCATTTACTCTCAGCTGGACCCGCCAGGAGTTACTGTGGAAAACAGCATTCCAGGGACACCTTACAGAAGAAAGCGTGTACCAAGAGAACCGTTCTGAAAACCTGCAGATTCAGAACGAGAATACGAGGCCATGAATGCCACTTACACAGGGGATGTCTTTCATGGGATGGCAGGGAGGCTGCTTCCACTTGCTTCCTTTCATGTCAGTCTAGGTACTTTCATGCTCTACAGATTGTCAGCAGGTAAATCTTACAACCAAAACGGGGTGTCTTGAAGTCCATTGGCACACATTCAACCAAAGGGACCTTTAGTGGTCCCTTTGACCCTGCTCTGAGCAGGCTGAAAGACATCCTGAGGTCCGTTCCAGCCCAACTGATTCAGTGACTCTATTGTTCTATCAAATACTCAGACTGAAGAATAAACAAAACCCATGACTTCTGCCCAGCTCATGGGCACAATTAGGGTCTGGCCTTATGATATGGCTTGAGATACGCCAAAGGAGCAGGTTCAGCTCCACTCCCAAATATCTCCATCAATCCTGCTCCTAGCCATGTCCTCCCACTGCTCACTTTGAGGTGACTCATACTTGTGTCAGTCACACAGCAAGATATACCAGTGCAATCAGATGGCAAAAAAGGGACAAGATGAAGCAGTTTCATTTGAGATCAGGTGAACCATTGTAAAGGAATCAGGAGGGAAAGCTGGTGGCTGGGGACAGAGATGGGGAGGGGAAAGGAGAGAAAGGACGGAGGAAGGGCCAATCAGAAGAAAGGTTACTACAGCTCCCACCTTTTGTCAGTGGTGAACTTGTACATCAGCTTGGCCATATTATGCAAACACATCCTAAAACCAGGGTTCATTTAGATCTGCAATTCATCTCAAAATTATCCCACTCTACCTGTATCCTTTCAAGCCATTGTGTGATGTACGAGCACAGCAAGGAGGGGCTTTTGGACCTCAGCAGAGCTCTGAACTCAGGAATTAAGTAGTAGTGACAATGCTTTATGCAGCATAGAAAAAGCCAACGTTCTTGCGCACTGTATGCTGTCATGATGGCACTGTAACGTGGTGAAGGAAAGGTTGGGAAAACGGGAATGGTAGAGAAAACATGGTTTGAGGGGCTTGATCCTTTACAACACAGACATAGAGTTACGAGCGAGGATGGAGGAGAACCAGAGCTTTACATTCAAGGAAAGGACAGCTCTGTGCCTGTGGGACAGAGCTGGCTCACAGCTTGTCAGCAGCAGAGGCTTACTTCAACGGCAGGGCAGCGCAGGACAGACGGGTGAGGCCGTGCGGAACAGGCAGGTGTTGGCACGGGGGAAGCACAGGCAGTTACCACCCTTACCTCTTTTCCTTCTTCTTTCTTGCCAGGCCCAGCTAACAAAGCCAGCCTGCCTGTCATTGCCTATTACTTCTCACCAGAGGCGCATTTACCTTCGCACCCCCGAGTCCAGCCAGTGATGCTGCTTTCTCCCAACAGGGCAATGTTCAGCCCCTCCTGAGGCTTGCTTTGCCACCCCATTTAGGCAGTTGCCTGCTTTTTTTTTGCCTGAAGCCAGCCCCGCTACCAAATCAATTCCTACCAACTAAGAAGGGTCAATCTGAAGAGGAGAGTACACTCCTACTCACACTACAGATTGTGCAAGGCTTTCCAGCATCAATATCTATGCACAGTCATCTGAATACACACAGGGCTCCTAATTATACACTTTCCTCTCTGATTTATTCTGAATGGGGCAACACAATGACCGCAGTGAAGTGCTCCATAACCTAATAACGGGACATGTCTCTCTTCAGTGACCTGCCTGTTGCAGGCAAACAACTTTGTGTATGTACGTATCTTTGTTCCCAAGGCTATGCAGCAAAAATACCCCAACTCCAAATGCACTATAAGGGTCATAAATGGAAAACAACAAGCTTTTGACGCAGGAAAATGATACACTCAGGCAAAAGCTCAAGATAATCTAGAGCTGCTGAAATCATGATGAGTGGTACAAAAATATCAGCGATAATGGACACAGAGCTTGCTAGGCAGAACAACACATGCTATGTAGCAATGGCCTTGTGAGTGAATGGCATTTAGGGGCAGTCAAACTAGAGATACAAAGATTGTAAGCCATTGCATCGCAAGAAAACATAATCCCAGACAGAATAATCCCAGAACTGTAAGTATACCCTCTGTATTAGTAAGGAAAATTTAATCCCAAGGAACTGAAAATGACTGATTCCAAAATGAAAGGGATGGGTTTAGATCCCTGTGCTTGCTTCTAAATTTGAATTTCCTCACAGCTTACAAGTGCTTAAGACCATGTTTTTAAACTGGATCTCCTCTACAATAAAAAGGTTATAGTTAACACTGTGCTAAATTGGCTGCAGTGGTTGGCTCATCCCAGCTCTTGAAGGGAGAAACACATGCAGCTTCTAGGGCTACCCAGAAATGGAGAAGACCTGCTGTTCACATAGTCTTACCAAATGAAGTGCAGCCTGAAGGAGGCTGCATGATTTAAGAACCTTAAGGAGAAAGAAGAGGAGCTTTGAGAATACCTCTTGCTTATATCTGGGAGCTGTAGGGCTAATATAGTTTAGTAATGGAAAAGGACCACTCTTTGGGGCAGTGAAAGCTGACCTGGCTAGGGAAAAGCAAATTCAAAACAGCCTGAATCACATTAAGGCTATGCATGGGTTGGGTGCACTGATGACTCTGACCACATCTGGGAGCAAAATTGTCTCTCTTCTGGTGGCTTTTGTGTTGTATACTGCCTTAGTCTATTCCAATTGTTCACTGGTTGTCCTCAAGTTATTCTTCTCCCTAGTCTAAATATGTGAGACAACGCTTGGTAGGAATACAAACCTTCCTTTAGTTTCGCAGTCGTTATTGGTTCCTCCCCTACTGCAGTCTAGTTGCTTTATTTCCTTCACTGTTTTTGAATGGCACCATTTGGTGCTAACACAAAAGAACAACCCCATGGGCAGCACCACCACAGCCTCACGAAGCTCCAATAGATGAGCTGGCACCAGTTTTGCAACAGGGGTATAATTGGTGCCTCCAGTTACCCACCCTGCCCTCCAGCTGTCCACCCCCAAAGCCTCAGAGAACATTCCTGTGTGTCAGTGGCACCCACGTCACAGTCCTACATGTTCATCTGATCCACCCAGAGAGGAAGGGTTGGACTGCTGGAGAGATGTGGAGTGGCAACACATGGCCCTTTCTATTTCGAGGTGAAAGCCTCCAGTGGATGGGTTACAATAAATAGTTGGTGCAGTGACACTTTCCGTGGCCACAAGTGTTTTCTCACTGAATGAGGGAGCTAGATCTGTATGGGGTACAAGGACAGGGTTGCTGCTTGAGCAAGTGATTGCTGCAGAACAGATCTGCAGTTCATTCTTGCCAAGAAAAAGAACTAATGTGACTTTGCAAAGTTTTTCCCTCCTAAGGTCAACTCAGAGAAGAGTTCAGGAAGCCCAGAGCTGTATTTCTCTTCTCTGGATGAACGGCTACCCTAAATTGTTAGTGAGGTGCAATTTAAAAGAGCTGGTAATAGATTTGCCAAAGTCTTCTCTGTAGAATCGATATTAGCTTGTACTCATAATAGCATTTCAAACCATCATGTACTGAAGTCCTGACCATCTGGGCCAGGAAATGGCAATGGGAATTAGCATTTCTCCTCTGCTAGCCCCCAGTATGCTACCCTGTGGCTATTACAACCATCTATTTTGCATTCTGGTTCCCCTGTGTTATCGACAATAAACAGTAAACAGTGCACTTGGTAATAACTTCTCCAAAGGAAAAAATAAAGCCCTCAACAAAAAAGCATAATGTAGACACACTCTGTAGGAGTTTCCAAGATGGTTTGCAGCAGCTACTCAGGCATCAATGCCAAACAAAATTATCTGAGTGGTAGAAAAAAGTCCCCAAACAGCTGCCACCAGCTGTAACAGGCCAAGTTAGAAATAATGAAAGGAAGATGATTTTCTTTTTCCCTGAGCATTACAAGAAATGGGAGCAGAACTACGTAAAGTGTCTGCGCCTTCTGAAGACTCTTTTGTTGCACATAATCCTTATAGAAATTTACATATGTCACCATCTGCTGGTACCCTCCATTACTGCATTGCAACATTATGTTTCTCTATAACTTCAACAAGATGATGCATAGAATTCCCATGACTGTGTTTAGAGAAGAGTGGATTGAAAATGTGAGTGTAATGGAAATGGTCAAACCGGTGTGAAACCGCCAAGGCTTGAAATAAGTTTGCAAAGCTCAGTCCACATTTTCACCTGGAGAACCACACAAGAGGTTTTAGAAAGCCATGCCTGGAAATAGGAGACAGGAGTGCCACCCAGGGTAACTTGCTACAGAATGATGGAGGGATTTGTCTGACTGCTTGTTATGAAAGAGAGAAAGGAAAAGATCTACAGTCAGCAAGGGACAAAGTACACTTTAGTCAGTTTGCTGTCCTGTCCTTAGGATCCTGGCTTGTACCTCCCCATCCTTTTTGCTTTACTTCTGCCTGTCTGAGACAACTCAGGCAGTCCAAACTCCAGTCCTCCAGTCACCAATTTCAATGTCTTTTTTCCCAAATTTTTTTACAGTGATCTTTTTCAGCTTTTTTGGGTGATCTTGAAGGATAACCAGCAGCTCCACCTCAGAACTCTTTTGGATGGTAAATCTGTCCAGTGGTGCTTTCTTTGTCCAGAGATGAGAGCAGTCCTTTATCCAATTCTTCACCATGGATCAGTGCAGCGCTCACACACTAACATTGCATAATGATAAATGGATGGAATTTTACAGGCTTTATATAAAATCATCTTCCATAGATTAGTCTCTGTATGAAAATATAATGTAAAAAATATATGTAGAAGTGCCTCATGGCAGCTTTGTTCTTCTGCATACATAGGTTTGATATGTCCATTGTCATGGTTTCAGCTGGATACAGTTGACTTTCTTACTAGCAGCTGGTACAGTGTTATAGTTTTGATTTGGGATGGGAATGGTGTTGATAGCACACTGGTGGTTTTGGTTGTTGCTCAGCAGTCAAGGCCTTTTCTGCTCTTCATACTGCCCTGCCAGCAAGTAGGCTGGGGGTGTACAAAAAGTTGGGAGGGGACACAGCTGGGATAGCTGACCCCAACTGACCAAAGGGATATTCCATACCATAAGATGTCATGCTCAGTATATAAAGCCGGGGGAAGAAGGAAAGGGGGGGGATGTTGGGAGTAATGGCGTTTTGTCTTCCCAAGCAACAGTTATGTGTGTTGGAGCCCTGCTTTCCTAGAGGTGGCTGAACATCTGCTTGCTGATCAGAGGTAGTGAACGAATTCCTTGTTTTGCTTTGCTTGCATGAGCAGCTCTTGCCTTACTTATTAAACTGTCTTCATCTCAACCTGTGAGTTTTCTCACTCTTCTGATTCTCCCCCCCATCCCACCGGGGGAGAGTGAGCAAGCGGCTGCATGGTACTCGGTTGCCAGCTGGGGTTAAATCATGACATCCATCTACCTCAGGGCTTCTCTTCCCAGCCAAAAAGTTGTATTTCTAACTGCAGGGAAATGAATACAAATGGGCCACCCTGAGGTAAAAAATACAGTGAGAGCAAGTTGTGTTATATTCCCTTCCAGGTAAATTTACTCTAAGCTTAACATCAAGTGGTGAATGGGGTTGGTCTAGGTGAATTTACCTTGAAATGAAACTTTGGTTTGATGTTTTCTTATGCTTTTTCTTTAGAATAGACAATACATCTTAGATCAAGGTAAAAAACATGGCTTGTTTAGCAAATTTTTTGTTCACAAAGCTGGTAATTGCTTAGGTTCCTGGCAACACTCATCCAGGTTTTAGTCACTGAAATATAACTGATTAAAGAGCCACAGCTTCTGTGTTTCCAGCAGAAACATAAATAAGAATACTTTTTTTTTAGTAGTGCCTCGAATGTGAATTTTTGCCCAGGAAAATCTGAATTACTCTCTGGGGCAAACCTTGACTATTGAGTGCAGGTGCGCTTCCAGCACTGCTGGGGGCTTACCACCACCTCTGAGATGCACAACAAGGAGCCCCTCTGTAATAAAAAAGGAATTTGAGGATTATTCTTTGGTGAGGGGGTATCTATCTGTGGATTTGGATGAAATATCCAGCCTCTCGTACTCCTGACTTGAACTCAGCTGTTAAAAACTGCAACTTTGAATCATCTGTTTACTTTAATAATCAGTTTATAGACATTAGATTGTTTTTGTCTAGGTCTTGTTGTATGTATTTTACATGAATAATGTTACTTCATCTTTTTGTAGTCTTTTATATTCAGAAGACATGCTCTAAGCTTCGGGTAAGATCCTAAGATAAGAGTTAAATGCTGTACCTTATTTTAAGGAACAAGTCACGTTGGAGAAACAGCTTTATCTAGAAAGGAATTTGAATTTTTTTTGTAGCTTATCACGTTTCTGTTGTATTCAGGCGAAATGTCATACTTTGGCATCTATAGGGGAGCTATTGTCAGTGACCTTTACACTACCTTGAAAAAGCAGTAAAAACTTCCTCTTTTTTTCCCATTTGCTCAAAGAAAGAAGAGGGGAAACGACTCTGAACTCTTTCATTAGCAACTAAATCTTCACTTACTTCTTTACAAAAACAGTCCTTGTCCAGAGCAGGTAACAAGGATCCCTGTCAATAGACGTAACCTAAATAAATCCAGTAAATAATGAGAAAACTTTAGAGTAAAACTGCATTGTTCGTGGCATTAAAAGACCCGTGTATTTGCAAGCTCAAATATTTTGGTTTTTTTTTTTTTTTTTTCCAAGAGACTATGGGTCTCCATACAGGGAGACATAAACGTGAGTGCTCCACTGCTCAAAACAAAAATTAAGACCAGTTTGCACAGCGTTGTAGATTAAACAAGAGAAAATGTTAGGTAATTAAATGCTAATGATTCAAGCTGGGTGCTTATGTTTTGGATTACTTGCCTAATAATGTTAGCATTTAAATGGTCAGCTTTGAAGTTAACAAACAGCCCATTAAGATGCAACCGGGGAGTTGTGGGCTCTTTGGGTGCCATTGTTTCAGTCTGGCTGGCTGCAGACTCAACAAAACAGCAGTGATGGGATTTACATAGCGAAGACTATTTTTGCAATTGGAAGGGCTAGAAGTTTTGTTGGGCTTTTTTTTTTTTTTTTTCTTTTAGTGAAAGCTCGTATTATTGAGAGCACAGCATGTGGGAAAAGCCTTAAATCTACTAATTTCTTCTGAGTCCTGGGACTTCTATTGTCCCTGCTGACCGCTTAAATACAAATCACTTGGTTCCCAAGCAGTGACTCTGTACAGTGATCATCCTATTGCAGCCAGTGAAACGCTACCAGATTGTTGACTCCTAGGTGGCACCGCTGGGTACTTGCAAGGGTTAATATAAAAATGCACTCCTTGTCAGTGAAAGTTAAAGGAGCTTCAGTGAAGAAAATTGCAGCACAAAATGAAAAATCCTCAAAGTAGTGGCTACTTAAAGGACAGAAATAATTAAGAGATAATTGTCAATAGAACAGAATATTCTCCAGGATAATGGGCTCCTGCGGATGCAAGAATAGCACAGCAAAGCCAAAGCATTTATGGAAAATAAATGGCATGGTGCAGCTCAGGTTCTTTCTTCTTCAAAGCGCATAACAGTGATCCTGTGACAATGGTCTGTTATTCCAAATCATTGATGTAGACTTAATTATTTTATCTAATGGAGGTTGATGTGGGAGTTACTTACTGTGCCACTGTAGACCTATTGCAGTTTGAGTGCCTCTGAAGAGAAAAGCACTGTGGATTTCAGTGCCTGGATTTCATCAAACGTTTTGTTATCCCTACTGTGACTGCTATTCCCTGTACTTACCATGTGGTGTTAACCAAGGAGAGCTAGATTTGCATTATGAAAACTGGATTGCTGTGACAGTTTGATGTTTCTTGGTGGCAATTGTAAATATTGACATTTTAGTGACTACCACAGTGGGAACTTGATGCAACTCATTAAAGGTAATGGGGCTTTTTTACTGAATTTAAAGTGAATAATTTCAGGCCCTGTTTGGTGCTATAAGGGGAGGAGGACTATTCTTAAATTGGCTTTGTTTTTTGATATCTTCTACGTGATGCAGAAATGTCAGAACAGTCTCCTTGTAAAACTATCTTACTTGATGGTTTTGATCTTTTGTGGTCTGCTAGAGGATTTATTAAAAACGCCACCAAATAAGTACTGCTAGATCTCAGAACCTAATCAAAGGAGTAGGTGATCCAGATGTTTAACAAAGACTTCTTTGTGTCAAAAATGGGAACTAGTGAAATAGTTCCTAGTTAGGAACATAAATCAGTTGCACTAAACCAATTTCTTTCAGTTATTCACTTGCCATCTTCATTCCTGTGATGTCTTTTTTGTAATTTATTATATTTTTTTCCTTAGAAATGTTAGCTAGAACTTATCAATTTATTTTGATCTCCTGTTCCACCCTGTGTTGACTTAGGGAGAATACCCTTTAAGTGTTATTTCTACATCTTACCACCCACACATGACATGACCAGCAAAAATGACGGCCGTTTGTATTCTGCGTGGGCTGTCTGTAGCTGTACAAAAGGGCATTGGCCCTCTGTATTTCATGCAAATGCTGGATGGAATAACTTAGCAGGTTGGGTTG